>JAHRHZ010000071.1:1482217-1515047 GCA_024137785.1 Ginglymostoma cirratum
CACCCTGTCACAGTTTCACCCCATAACACTGTAACCCTGTCATACTGTCACTCTGCCACACTGTCAAACTGTAACACTGACACCCCGTCACACTTCATCCTGTAACACTGTCATGCTGTCACCCTGCAACTCTGCCACGCTGCCACACTGTCACCCTGTAACACTGCCACGCTCTCACCCTGACACCCTGTGACACTGCCACACTGTCACACTGTCACTCTGCCACACTGTAACCCTGGCACACTGTCACCTTGTGACACTGCCCCCTGCCACCCTGTATCACTGTCACCCTGTGACGCTGCCACGTTGTCACCCTGTCACACTATCACGCTCTCACACTGTAACATTGTAACACTGCGACACTGTCACCCTGTCACACTGTAACACTGCCACCCTGTAACACTGTGACCCTGCCACACTGTCACCCTGTAACACTGTGACCCTTCACACTTCCATCCTGTCACACTGTCACCCTACGACACTGCCACACTGTCACCCTGTCACCCTGTAACACTGCCACACTGCCACCCTGTCACATTGTCTCCCTGTAACACTGTGACCCTGCCACACTGTCACCATTCACCCTGTCACCCTGTCACACTGTCATCCTGCTGTACTGTCACCATGTCACACTGTCACACAGTCACCCTGTAACACTGTGACCCTGCCACACTGTCACCCTTTAACCCTGCCACTCTGTCACCCTGTTACCCTGCCACACTGTCAACCTGTAACCCCGGCACACTGTCACCCTGTTACACTGTCACCCTGTAACACTGTCACCCTTCACACTTTCGCCCTGTCACACTGTCACCCCGTGACACTGCCACACTGCCACTCTGTTACATTGTCACCCTGTAACACCGTGACCCTACCACACTGTCACACTGTCACCATTCACCCTGTCACCCTGTCACACTGTCATCCTGCTATACTGTCACCCTGTAATCCGGGCACACTGTCACCCTGCCATACTGTCACCCTGTGACACTGCCACACTGTCACCCTGTTACAATCTCACCCTGTAACACTCTCACCTGTAACACTCTCACATTGTCACCCTATCACACTGTCACACCATAGCCCTGTCTCACTGTAACACTGTCACCCTGCCACACTGTCACCCTGTAACACTTTCACACTGTCACATGGTCACCCTGTCACACGGTAACACTTTCACCCTTCACCCTGTCACCCTGTCATACTGTCACCCTGTAACACTGTCACCCTGTCACGCTGTCACCCTGCCACACCACAACAACATCACCCTGTGACACTGTCCACCCCTAACACTGTCACCCTGTCACCCTGTCAAACTGTCACCCTGTAGCACTGTCACCCTATCATACTGTCTTACTGTCACCATGTAACACTGTCATCCTGTCACACTGTAACCCTTCACACTGTCACCCTGTCACCCTGTAACACTATCCACCTTTCACACTTTCACCCTGTCACACTGTAACACTGTTACCCTGTCACACTGTAACCCTGTCATACTGTCACCTTGCAATGCTGTCACCCTGTAACATTGTCCCCCCTTTCACACTTTCACCCTGTCACCCTGTCTCACTGTAACACTGTCACCCTGTCACACTGTAACACTGTCACCCTGTCACACTGTCACCCTGTAACACTGTCATGCTGTTGTGCTGTCACACTGTCTGCACTGTGTTGATTGGGATGGAGATATAGTTTGCTACTGAGTAACTATTTTCCTCTTCAGTGAACCTGGTACTTTGCCCAATACTCTAGCCAGAACCTACTTTGAACATTATTACAGTGCACACCCACGCTGATCTCTGTACTCACAGCTTCTTCCACTCTTTCACTAAAGTTCAACATGAACTTGGGGAATACACGATTGTCTTTTAACTAGTCACTCCACTGCCTCACTGTCACAACGATTAATTGCAGTGATGTGAAACTATAACTGCAGCCTAGTACACCTCCTGTAGCACAGTGGTAATGTCCTTACCTGTGCGCCAGGAGGCCAGTGCTCACGTCATACCTAATCTAGAGGTGTGTCTGGAACATGCTGCCAGAGGAGGTGGTGGAAGCAGGAGCAGACACAATAGCAAAATTCAAGAAGCACCTGGTCGAATACTTGAATAGGAAAGGAATAGAGGGATAGGATCCTGTAAGTGAAGACAGTTTTAATATGGAGCGGCAAAATGTGATGGTGCAGATTTGGAGGGCTGAAGGGCCTGTTCCTGTGCTGTACTGTTCCTTGTTCTTTGTTCCTTGTTCTATCTCTGAACAGTTTGATAAGGAAATATTGACAACTGCACGCTAATGGTGGGAATTGCAAGGCTGGTGGATCTGTTTGGAATCTGACGGTGGGGATGAGAAGAAATTAACACTCAAATAGTTTCTTGTGAAGGTCCTGCCCCATCCCCTCTCTCACTCAGCACCAGGTCCTCCCCATCTCACATCAGTCACCTCAACATGGCTAAAATGAGCAGAGAGGAGTTATGGATATGGAAATAGATCAGGACACTACCAATCTGTTTTCAGATACTTACAAAGATAAACTTTCCTCACATACTGAAATCAAATTAAGTCACATTCCCCAAGATCTTCCTTCTTCAGCAGCAGTCCTCAGCTCTCCCCCTAATTCCACCGAAATTCCATAGATTTCTGCCTCACTGTGTTCATCCTGACTTGCAACAACGCTTTCAGCTTCAATCACCTTGGGAACCCATGTGGTGTTTAAGCCTTGTTATGGTGTTGTGTTTGTGGAACATGTCTTGTCCAGCTCAGGGATCATCCCACAACTCGTTTTCTGGCACATTCCGGTACATTCTGAACAATTACATTTACGGCAGGAAGCTGCAGACCAATGTTCCACTGACCCACTGAATCCCACACACTTTCTCACTCCCTATTTCCTGTAAGGGCTCCATTCCATTTTCCTGGTTTCTCTGCCTCCATGTGCCTGATCCAATGGTGTGACCTCGCACACCAGCACTTTTAATATGTTTCTCTTTGTCCCCATGAGTGGACTCCCCTCACACATGGCCCTCAATTGTGTCTTGCTCATTTTCACCTTTTCCGTTCTATCTTTCCCAGGGCTACATTGGGTTCTTCTTGACCTCACCTTGCACCTCACTGACCAACATGCTCTGCCATTTCTGCCACCCTGAGCATGATGCCACCATCAAACGTATCTTCCCCCTTTTGGACTCAACACTCCCGGTAAGATGATGGCAGAGTAGAACACTCCAACCAGAGTTCCTCCACTCCGCCCTTTTTTTATCTCTTTATTTTCTCCCTGTGTGCTCTCTTATCTCCCTTCTCTTAGCCTCGGACACTTGACCCCTGCCTCTGAAGTGGGGTCGGCCGTCGCCCGAGATGCCAGCAGCCTGAACGGGGTTGCCAATGACCAGCAGCCCAGAGTGGATGGAGATAGTGGGCCAATGAGGGAGCATGGCAGCAGTGGCCCAGTGCAAAACGGGGATGGCAGCCCAGTGAGGGAGCATGGTGGCAGCCAGCGGTCAGACCACATGGAGGCCCCCTGAGTTGGTCTGCTATGGAGAGAGACTGTGAAGTTTGTCTTTCTAACTTTGCTTCTTGTTTTTCTGACCTATAGTCATACTCTGCATAGCTGTAATGTAACTGTTTTTCCTCATTTCTCTATTCTGTAACTAAGAATTGTACCTAGGGACCTTTGTATCCAAGATGGTGCTTAGGTGGGGATTTATAAACTTTTCACGGTACTTATTTGAGTACATGCGACAATAAAGCTAATTCATTTCAATTCAGTTCACTGAGTTTAACAATTTCACACTGGAATCTCATGCACTGCTATCATTTCTTTCTGATTGCACACTTCATTTTCTTTTTCATTTTCACTCTTCGACAACACTCCTTGCACCTCCTCTATGTCATTCAATAATTCCTGCTCCATTACATTCCCTTTGAGAGATTTGCTGGAGTTGCACCCATCCAGTATTCCATCACTCTCCTGACTTGTGCCATGCAGGTGATGGACAGTTTCTGGGAGTCAGGAAGTGAGTTATATGCTGTGGGATTCCCAGCCTCTGACCTGCTGTTTTAGCCACAGTGTTTATGTCGAGTACAGTTCAGTTTCTGGTCAATGGTGACTCCAGGCTATTGATAATGGAGATTTCAGTAATGTTAACAGCAATGAATCTCAGTAGACAGTGGTTAGACTGTATCTTACTGTGGTGTTCATATTCCGGCATTTTTGTGGTGCGAATGTTACTTGCTACTTTTCAGCTCAAAACCTGGATATTGTCCAAATCTTATAGTTTTGAACATGGACTGCTTCAGTATCTGAGGAGTCACGAATGGTGCTGAACATTATGCAATCATCGGTGAACATCCCCACTTCTGACCTTATGATGGAGGGAAGGTCATTGATGAAGCAGCTAAAGATGGTTGGGTCTAGGACATTACCCTGAGGAACTCCTGCAGAGATGTCCTGGACCTGAGATGACTTACCTCTGACAACCACAACCATCTTCCAGGATGTTAGGTATATCTCCAACCAGCACAGAAATTTAATTTTTCTAATTTTGCTAGAGCTCCTTGATCTTACAATTGATCAAATGTGATGCCAAGGGCAGTCACTGAAACTTCGCTTGCAAAATTCAGCCCAGTCAGGATAGTTATTCATAATTTGCCTAAGGCAAAAACCTTGTTCACCAAGTGAATGGAGACTGAGGGAAAGAGCTGATCCATAGGGTCAGCATTGAGAGGGGCAAGTGGATATTGGAAAGATTGCACTTTGGATCTTTCACAGCCCTTCATCATCAAAACTAAGTAAACCATCAAATCCTAGAGTTGAGAGGCTCTCCCACATTGTTGGGATATTGTTGGGCACTTTCATGAGGAAACACCTTGATGGATACAAACTAAAGAGGTACTGCTGAACTAAGATACTGGATTTCTGAGGTGACACTGCATGGTTAGGAGAGAGGGCTTGGGTCTGGTCTATTTGACTTTCAGGGCATCACATTTCAAAAGTACATACATTTTTAACATCCACAGTTTGTTGGTTTTTTGTTTTAGATTTCAGAGCCGGACTGTATTTTGCTTCCAGCATCACTTACCATTAAGTGAACTCATGCTTTTGACTGAAAAAATAGACTCTGCCAATAGTCCCCAAACAACTGTGTCTGAGACAGTGGGTATGTAGCCTACACGTCAAATTCTGGTCTGCCTACACCGCTGAATTGGGCCTATAGTTGTGGCCTCCATTTTCTTAGATTCAACTGTATCATTGGCAAAATCTGGTTTTTGCCCAGTTGTAAAATTCTGCTGCTGTCTCTCTGTATGTTCCCTTGATTCGATGGGGTGAGAAGGTAGACCTCACTGGGAGTTATAGAGAAGAGC
This sequence comes from Ginglymostoma cirratum, assembly GCA_024137785.1. Lineage (NCBI taxonomy): Eukaryota > Metazoa > Chordata > Chondrichthyes > Orectolobiformes > Ginglymostomatidae > Ginglymostoma > Ginglymostoma cirratum. The sequence goes on from JAHRHZ010000071.1 coordinate 1,487,579, forward strand.
TTTTAAACATAGAAACATAAAAAATAGGAGCATGAATAGGCCATTCAGCCTTTGAGTCTGATCCACTACCAATCTGATCATGGCTGGTTATCCAACTCAATACCCTGTTCCTGCTTTCTCTCTGTACCCTGTGATCCCTTTAGCCCTAAGAAACATGTCAATTTCCTTCATGAAAACACAATGTTTTGGCCTCAACCACTTTCTGTGGTAGTGAATTTCATAGGGTCACCACTATCTGGGAGAAGACATTTCTCTTCATCTCAGTCCTAAATGGCCAATATATTATCATTAGACTATGATGCCCAAAGTTCTGGACTCCCCACTCACCGGTAACACCCTCTTTAGACTGTGTGCAGCTCAGGATTGCCCAGGAGCCAGGTCGTATAATTTCAGTCTTGTAAAATCTGTAAACTATCAGAGGTTATAGAATCTCTCTCTATTCAGTGCTCCAAGAAGATCTGTTTTTGCACAACAAATAGCATGCGAGAAGCCCCTACCTCTCACTCTGACGCTCACTCACTGACTGTCAGAGTGATCTGTCACCATTACTGTATATAGCAGCATTTTAAACCCTCGTTCATTGAGAGGCTGATCCCAAGGTGGTCTTTGTACATAATCCACTCATCCAATGGTAGCTGGATCTCAGATCTCACAGCCAGACTGAGAAAGCCTTTCTGTACCAAACCTGTGCTCCATAAACTCTGAACATTGAGAACAGAATGCGCATTTTGTTGCACTGAGTTTTTATTGTACGGTGTATATTGCTACCCAGATGGTGGGGAAAATGTGAAACCCGCTACCGGGGCAGGTGGGAATTAAGGCAAGTAATACACAGCACTGAAGGGGAAGCTTCAACACACTGGGATAGCACGGCACACATCGGGACAGACGGACACTGCGATAACAGATGCCAGGATAGACACAAGAGGCCCTTCTGGGGTTGGGTCACTGGATCCGAAAAGTTAATTTTGATTTCTCTTCACAGATTCTGCCAGACCTGCTGAGCTTTTCCAGCAATTTCTGTTTTTGTTTTTGATTTACAGCATCCGCAGTTCTTTTGGTTTTTATTAAGGATAGATACAGGGATAGACGCACAAGCACACGCACACAGGGATAGACACACATTGGGATGACACACATTGGGGAGAAATGAATGGAAGGATATGCTAATAAAACAAAATGAAGAGAATGGGAGGAGCATTATACACACTGGTACAGACTTGCTTGGCTGAATGGTCTCGTTCTATAATGTAAAACCTAATGGAATTCTACTCAATCTGCACTTTGTTGATCAATTTTCCTCTCTACATTAGAGGAAATCCAAAAGTGGTTCTCATCTGTTCATGAAGTTCTCTTTAGATTTTCATAGACGGGTTCAGCTGATTCTGCACACTGTTGCTCAGATCTGGGATTCAGTGTATCATTAGGTGTGTGACTGGATCTCTGCTCTTGCTTCGCGTTCAGGGCTTGGCTCTGTTTAACATTGACATACACAGCCTCACTGACGTTACTGTACAGCTGAAGAAAACAAAAAGATAGATTTCAAATAAAATTCATTCACCACTGGGCTAATCCCCTTTTTGCAGCTTTCTCCATATTTCCCCTCACATGCATGAAATTTTTTTGAGGTCTGGTTTGGTGGGCTGCCTTATGCTGCATCAGTCTAAATAAGACGGTAGACAATCAATCTTACTGCTCCTGCAGCTGTCCTTACCTCCTCTGCTTGTCCACAACACCCTGACAGGCCAAATCCTGGTCCAGCTCCCATCTAGACATCCCCTTTAACTTCATATCACTCCTCTCCATAAAATGCCTGTCAGGTTCATTTTGAAACAAATAATGGACTCTGCCACAGAGAGACTCAATCTGTGACAGTCTGCCCTGGGATTACAGAATTCCAAGAGGCCATTTGACTCATCATGGCTCTGCCACTTCTTTGAAAGAATTATACAATTAGTCTCATTCCTCTCCTCTTTCCCAGACTGTTCCAAAGTTATTTTCTTTTTAGGTCATTATTCAATATCCCTTTGGACAATCAATATTCCTTGGTTCACTGACCCTTCTCCAGTGAAAACAATTTCTCCACATCTGTTTTCTCAAACCTGTAGATGTTTGGAACACCTCCATTAAATTTTCCCCTTTGTCGTCTCTCTTTTTAAGTAGAATTTTCCCAGTTTCTCCAGTCTCTACATCCTATCTAGCATGATGTTATTAAAACAACTGTATCTACTCCAAAACATTGACTCCTTAATAAAACTGTAATGCTCAGATTGGAGGTAACTACTTCTGAGCTAACAATTTATAAATCATTCATGTAACTTTCTAAATTTTCCATTCTAAAGCCAAGGATCCCATACACTTTGCTAATTATCTCCTAAACTAGGATAAAAGTAAAAAGCTGCAGATGCTCGAAATCTGATATAAAAACACAGAATGCTGGAGAACCTCAGCAGGTCTGACAGCAACTGTAGAGAGAGAAACAGAGTTAATCAGAGAAACGGTAACACTGTTTCTCTCTCCACAGATAATGCTGGACCTGCTGAGTTCCTCCAGCATTCTCTGTATTTATTCCATGATAGTCTTGTTCAACATCTGACAAAGGATCCTGTGGTTGTTTACCCTGTCTGACCACAAGTAATCTCTATCATCTCAGAAGGAGAGCTATTGACCACAGCAAAGTGTTTGAGATTAACAAAGCTCTGAAACAAGTTAAGAAATGGTGAGATAAAGAAAACACTTCTTCTTTAATAAAAGGCCAAACTGAAAAATAAGGCCTTGTTTTAGCGTTATTAGCTCTGGAATGTGGGCGATACTGTTTAGGGGGTAATTTTACATGATGCTGTGCTGACCATGACAACAAATGAAATTAATCCCTTCTGCCTGCCCTTGGTCCATATCCCTCCATTCCTTGCATATTCATGTGCTTATCTAAAAGTCCCTTAAATGCCCTTATCATATCTGCCTCCACCACCATCCCTGGCAGGACGTTCCAGACTCCCACCACTCTGTATTAAAAACTTGCCCCTCACGTCTCCCTTGAACTTACTCCCTCTCACCTTGAATGCATGCACCCTATTATTAGATATTTCAATTCTGGGAAAAATTATGACTGTCAACCCTATCAATACATCTCATAATTTTATAGAGTTCTATCAAGTCTCCCCTCAGCATCCACTGCTCCAGAGAAAAAAACTCGAGTTTTTCTAGCCTCTCCTTATAGCTCATACCCTCTAATCCATGCAGCATCCTGGTAAACCACTTCTGCACCCTCTCCAAAGCCTCGACATCCTTCCTGTAATGTGGTGACCAGAATTGAATGCAACACTCTAAGTGTAGCCTAATCAAAGTCTTATAAAGCTGCAACAAGACATCTTGACTCTTGTACTCAAGTCCCCGACCAATAAAGGCAAACATGTCAAATGCTTTCTTTACCACCCTATCTACTTGCATGGCCACTTTCAGGGAGCTATGGACTTAAACCCCAAGATCCCTCTGTACATCAATGCTGTTCAGTGTCCTGCCATTAATTATATGCTTTTCCTTAACATTTGATCTCCCAAAGGGCACTTACCTGAATTAAACTCCACCTGCCATTTCTCTGTCCATATCTGCAACTGATCTATATCCCACTGTATCCTTTGACAACCTTCTACACTATCCACAACTCCACCAATCTTTGTATCGTCTCTAAACTTACTAACCCACCCATCTACATTTTCTCCAAGTCATTTATATGTATCACAAACAACAGACATCTCAGCACAGATCCTTGTGGAACACCACTAGTTACAGACCTCCAGCCTGGAAATCACCCTTCCACCACTACCCTCTGCCTTCTGTGGGCAAGCCAATTCTGAATCCACATGGCCAAGTCACTGTGGATTCCATGCATCTTAATCTTCTGGATGAGCCTACTGTGAAAGTATGGGAAATGAACTTGCATTCCCTGAGTCATTCACCCTGTAGACATTGGTGGTGCTTCTGGGGGGAAATACAGACTGGGATTAGTCCCTTGCTCTCGACTGGGATCAGACTCAGACTCTCACGCTAGACTGGGATCAGACCTGGACTCTCAATTTAGACTGGGATCAAATATAGACTCTCAGTCTCGACTGGGATCAATCCCGGAATCTTGCTCTAGAAAGGGATCAGACATGGACTCTCACTCTAGACTGGGATCAGACATGGATTCCTGCTCTAGACTGGGATCAGACTAGGGCTCTTGCAACAGACCAGGATCCAACCCGGACTCTCATTCTAGGTTGGGATCCTGTCTCGTAGACCTGCGTGGATTGCTACTCCCAAACACATCTCCCAAACTCTGTCTCTGTTGTCTCTTCTTTGTCCCGTTTGCCTAATTTTTTTTTGGACTTCAAATGTTCCAGAAGCAATCCCAAACTAAATATTCTTCTCTAGAAGACAGAGGAAACCCATCTCCAGTGCTGAACGACCTCCAACTCAGGGGCAGCTCTAAGGGTCTGTACTACTCCTCTTCCACCATTTTTTTCTGTCTTCTAAAGCAGAAAATATTTCATTTAGGCTTGCTTTTGAAACTTATAAGGTCCAAAAAAAATTAAGCAAAATGTAGGAAGGAGAGCCAGGGAGAGACGGAGTTTGGGAGAGCAGCCTGTGTCTAGCAATCCATGTGTCAAAGTGTACGAGAGAGGATTGTCAAAGGCACCTGGGAGGGAATATTTGGGAAGCAGCGGAGGGAGCAGAATCTCGATGGGGAGGAGGGTTCCCTGAACCGTGGTCTTTGAAAGGCCAAATCCAGGAAGTGGAGGGACCACCACACCGTTACACAGAGCCATAGAGGGCTGACCAAGGGCCAAGAATGGCCACCCGACATTGGATCTGAAGAGACGGCATTTCGGTTTAAAGTCTGACCAGCAAGAGTTTTAAAATGCTGGCAGTTAAGCTAAATGTTGGAATTTTAGAATATAAATCTTAATTTTTGAATACTTAAAATCCACAACTGCAGGTAAGTGAAGTGTAGGCATTTTAAGAATTCTAGTTAGGGCTGGATCTTGCAGGCCTTAGAAGATGAAAGATAGGCATTAAGTTCTCCCAGCACAGAGTGTGAGCAGCATGAGTGTGCCATCGCTGCGATTTAAGCTGAAGTGTGGGCATTATAGGCAAGTCTCTTCATATTTTAATTGTTAAAGGGGGAACGATGGCAATTAGTGGAATGGTATTCTCCTCATTTTGGATGTAGGAGATCAGGGAATAGTTGATTGTCCCTGGACACAATGTCTGTAGTAAGGGTGTTTGGTTGCAGTTCATATCAAACAGTTTGGATCAGCTAGAGTGGCTATTAGAGGAGCATACAGGAGGCACGGAATGTGATGAACAGTAGCTTCAGAGAAGTGGTTACACTGCAGGTACAGTCAGGTCGATGGGTGACTGCCAGGACAGGTAAGCAGATAGTGCAGGAGTCTCGTGTGGCTATCCTTCTCTCAAACAAATATGCCATTTTGGATGCTGTTGGGGGGGATAGTCTCTCAGGGGAAAATAGCAGTGGCACCCAGGTCTTGGGCACCACGACTGGCTCTGCTGTTGAGTGGGATATGTCAAAGTCTAATCAAGTAATTGTGATAGGGGACTCTTCAGTCAGAGTCACAGACAGGCGTTTCTGCTGCGAGTGAGAAACCAGGAAGATGTATTGTTTCCCTGGTGCCAGGGTCAAGGATGTCTTGCAGCAATTGCAGCAAATTCTCAAAGGGGAGCGTGAGCAGCCGGATGTTGTACACATTGGTACCAGTGACATAGGTTGAGGAAGGGTTGAGGGTCTGCAGAGAGAATAGAGGTAGTTAGGAAAGAGGTTAAAAAGCAGGGTAATAATCTTCGGAATACTCCCAGTGCTAGTGAGAGTGGATAGGAGGATAGGAAAGATGAATGTGTGCCTGATGAGTTGGTGCAGGGGGCAGGGATTTAGAATTTTGGATCATTGGGATCTCTTCTGGGAAAGAGGTGATCTGTACATGAGGGACACCTTGCAATTGAACAGAGGAGTAATCAATATCCTGAAGGGGAGATGTGCCAGTGCTACTTGGGACGGTTTAAACTAGTTTGGCAGTGGGGTGCAACCCTAAGCAGTCAGGAGAAAAGAGAGAAGGTTGAGGATGGCTCTGAAGTTAAAGAGAGAAAGTTAAATTGTCAAGACAGGCAAGAGCATGGCAGACAACAAGGAAGGGTAGAAAGGAGGAAAAGGTAGGAGGGTGAGTGGTGTTAGGGAAAACAATACGGTTGTACTTAGAGAGGATGTTCCTGGCAGATAGTCCTGACTGGGTGGGAACTGAGAAATAAGGGAGTGATTTCATTGATAGGATTGTACTATAGGCCTCCCCATTAGTCAAAGGGAAATTGAGGAGCAAATAAGAATAATGGAGTTGTAATGGTAGGGGACTTTTAATTTCCAAACATAGACCGGGACTGCCACAGTGGGCTTGCATATGGAAGAATCTGTTGTGTGTTCAAGAAAAGTTTCTACATATAGATGTGCCTCCTAGAGCAGGAACAAAACTCGACATTCTCTTGGGGCAAGTGACTAAAGTGTCAGTGGGGAGCACTTTGGGACCAGTGATCATAATTCTATTATTTCTAAAATCATTATGGAAAAGTATAGGTCTTGCACAAAAATTAAACTTCTAAATTCTGTCAGAATTCTGGCTGTATTAGACAGGAATTTTCAAAAGTTGATTGAGGGGGCTGTTCACAGGTACAGGGCTGACTGGCAAGTGGGAGTTTTAAAACATGTGATAACGAGAGTTCTTGTGGGAGTGAGGGGTAAGGCTGGTAGGAGTAGGGATCATTGAAAGATGAGAGATATTGGATCTCTGGTATAGAAAAAGAAGGAGACTTATATCGTGTATAGATAGCTGGGATCAAGTGAATCTCTTGAGGAGTACAAAAGGAGTAGGAGTATTCTTAAGAGGGAAATCAGGATGGCAAAAAGGGGACATGAGATAACTTTGGCAGATAAGATTAAGGAGAAACCAAGGAGATTCTGCAAGTATATGAAGGGCAAAAGAGTAACCAGGGAGAGAAACCTTAAAGATCAACAAGGCCATCTATATGTGTAACCACAGGAGGTGGGTGAGGTACTAAATGAATATTTAGCATCAGTATTTACTGTCGAGAAAGATGTGGAAGCTATAGAACTTAAAGAAATAAGTAGTGATGTCATGAAAGCAGTCCACATTACCAAAGAGGAGGTGTTAGATTGTCAAAATGTGTAAAGGTAGATGAATTCCAGGGACCTGATCAAGTGCATCCCAGGACATTGTGAGAAATTAGGGAAGAAATTGCAGGTCCGCTCACAGAGACATTTGTATCATCTATAGCCACGGGTGAGGTGCCGGAAGATTGGAGGGTGGCTAATGTTATGCCTTTTTGGAGGAAAGGATGCAAGGAAAAGCCACTATAAATCAGTGAGCCTGGCATCAGAGGTGGGTAAGTTGTTGGATGGGATTCTGAGAGACGGAATTTATATGCATTTGGAGAGGCAAGGACTGATTAAAGATAGTCAGCATGGCTTTGTGCATGCCTAACAAACTTGTTTGAGCATTTTTGAGAGCTTAACTAAGAGGATAGATGAAGGCAAAGCAGTAGATGCTGTCTGCATGGGCCAATAAGGCCTGCATGAAGGTTCCACATGGTAGACTGATTAGTAAAGTTAGATCCCATAGGATCAAGGGAGAGATGTCCAATTGGATACAAAATTGGCTTGACAGTAGGAGACAGAGGGTGGCGGTAGAGGGTTGTTTTTCAGACTGGAGGCCTGTGACCAGCTGTGGATTGGTGCTGGGTCCACTTGTTCATCATTCATATAAATGGTGTGGATGAGAAATTAGAAGGCACAGTTAGTAAGCTTGCAGATAACGCCAATATTAGTGGTATAGTGGGCACTGAAGAAGAGTACAACGAGATCTTAATCGGTTGGGCCAATGGGCTGAGGAGCAGCAGATTGAGTTTAATTTAGATAAATGTGAGATGTTGTGTTTTGGTACAACAAACCATGGCAAGACTTACACAGTAATGATAGGCCCCTGGGGAGTGTTGTCGAAAAGAGAGACCTAGGGGTTCAGGTACATAGTTCCTTGCAAGTGGCGTCACATGTAGACAGCAAAGAAAGTGTTTGGCACACTTGCCTTCATTAGTCAGAGCATTGAGTATGGGATTTGGATAGTTAAGTTGTGGCTGTACAGGACATTGGTGAGGCCACTTTTGAAGTACTGCTTACAATTATGGTCTCCCTGCTATCAGAAGGATATTATTAAATTGGAAAGGGGGTAGAAAAGATTTACAAGGATGTTACTGGGACTGGAGGGTTTGAGTTATAAGGACAGGCTGGATAGGCTGAGATGTTTTCCTTGTAGTGTAGGAGGTTGAGGTTTATAAAACCATGAGGGGCATAGAAAAAGTTAATAGCAAAGGTCTTTTACCTAGGGTAGGGGAATTCAAAACAAGTGGGCATAAATTTAAGATGAGAGGAGAAAGACTTAGAAGGGACCTGAGAGACAACGTTTTCACACAGATGGTGTGTGTATATGTAAAGTAATGCTGGAGGAAGTTGTAGAGGTGAGTATAATTACAACATTTAAGGGACTCTTAGATATGCACATGAATATGCAAGAAATGGAGGGATATGGACGAAGGGCAGGCAGAAGGGATTAGTTTCATCTGGTGTCACGTTTGGCGCAAAATTGTGGACCGAAGGGCCCATTCTTGTGCTGCGCTGTTCTATGTTTATATTCTATTTAAAAGACATTTGGACAGGTACATGAATAATAAAGGTTTAAAAGGACATGGGCCAAATGCAGGCAAATGGAACTGTTTAGTTTGGGAAACATGGTCGACGTGAACCATTGGACCAAAGGGTCTGTTTCCTTGCTGTAAGTCTCTATTGCTCTATGGGATCAGACCTAGACCCTCACCATAGATCTGGATCTGTCTCATATTCTTGCTGTAGAATGGGATCGGTCCTGGCCTCTTGCTCTAGATTAGGATCCGTCCTGGGCTCTTGCTCTAGACTAGCATCAGACCTGGACTTTCACTCTAGACTGGGATCAGTCCTAGACTCTCACTGTAGACCAGAATCAGACCCAGGCTCTCGTTCTAGACCAGGATTAGTCCCAGACTCTCACTTTAGACAGGGATCAGTCCTGGACTTTGGATCCAAACCAGGTTCAATACTGTACTGTTGCTCCGGATAGGCAATACACCTAGACTTCCATTCCAGATTGGAATGGTCTTGCTGTGATCCCTGGTGGGTTTGCTGGGAGGACACGTGTGTGCTCTGTCAGTGTGTACCTGATATTAGACAGGAAGCAGCAACATCTGCCCAGATGTTTTGAAGTGGGCAAGCAGGAGAATGGAGCAGTAATGATAAGAACAATGAGACTTAAACAAACTACAATGGAATTACATTGAACTAAACTTACCGGGGGGTCTGGATTCTCGTCAGGTGTGGCCTAGAGGAGAAAGAGCAGCCAGTTAAGATTCTCACTGTTGTAGCTGAAATATGAGACTCATTAGCCTAACATCTTAAAACAAAAGCAAAGCAACTTACAATATCTTAGCACAATGCTGGGGCATTCGGAAACCACCCAGCCACCCAGGAAGAAGTTGCAGTTACCAAGGGAGATATACAGAACGTCTATCCAGTCTCCCAAAAAAACATTCTGACATAAGATATGTGATATATCATGATAATTTTTTCGAGGTTGGAAATTAAACTAATGGTATTTGTCTATCTTTTGTGAAGGAGTTTAAAAATTAACTAGGTCAGTCTTTACAGAACCATGACCTTTAAAAATACATGTGCCTCCTGGAGTGTTAATGGAAATTTGTTTATACTGTTGGGGTTTACAAGTGTAGAAAGAAAATATTAAGCTATTAGTTTAGCAGACGCTAGGATGAGATTTTTAAAGCAGTTCAAAAGCTTTTTAGACAGTATGAAGGATATCAAAATGAAATGAAGTGCCAGCATAATCTCTCCTAGAAAAAGGAGATTGATCAGATCAGTTAAGAAAATAAGTAACCTCAGGGAAAGAGTCTTGTTTGTGAAAACTTGCAGACCAGGAGTGTTTGGTTAGAAACCATGGTTTTTCAAAGTCAAAGATCTCAGTTTTGTGAGTTAGAGAAAGATACAACTAAGAAGAAACAGTTAAGTCAAACCCACAGATTTGGTCAGGAAGGTAAATTTCTTTGGTTTCTAAGCTGATCTAATGTTTTGGGGAGGAGACGGCATTTTGTTTTACCATGTTTAAGCTGCAGTATATTTAGATAGCTTCATTTATTTTATTTACTTTTTATTTACCTTTTATTTATTTTGGGTAATAAACTTCTAATTTATTGTGAAACTGAATTTGCAGCTTTGTGTGATTGTGTTTAACTCAGTCAGAGACATGCTTAATTTTTATTTAAAAAATCTATCAAGGCAGATCATTGGGCCTCTTGCTGGAATTTGAGTTTGCTAAATTTAAGAAAGATCTGTCTCTATTTAATGACATTGGTAAATGGAGATCCTGGATCAGTTACTCTTAATGATTATAGATATTTTAATAAGTGGCCCTAAAGCAGGACCTGTAGGAAGAATCACTGTAAAAGTGTTGGTGGAAAGTTTACTAAATTTTTTTACAGGACATGAATGCTGAAAGAAATACAATCAAATCAAGGTACAAATTTTATGCAATAGCTGTTTAAAGAAATGATGATTAGTTTGGGAATGAACCAATCTTAAAGATGCATTAGAAAGATGGCATTAGACTTTGAAAACTAACATTAGAGCTTATTGTCAGGAATATCCTGATGATTGGGATGAAGGAATTCTTCTGTTACTGTTTGCATTAGGGATGATCCTAATGAAGCCATATAATTCACTACTTTTGAAGTGATATATGGACGTGAGCTGAGGGGACCGTTTAAATATATTAAAGACAAACTGATAAACCAAAGCACAGAGATGACACTTCTAGCTTATGTTTTGAGTTTCAGAGAGAAACTAACCAAAGTATGTGAATTGGCCAAGATCCATTTGGGGAGTGTTTAACCAAAAACAATGAAAACGAGAACAGATTTTTTAAAAAGCAAAAGTTCAAAATATTGTCTTTGGAGACAAGTTGTTGGTGTTATTACCTACCTCTGGAGAAACCATGAAAGCAAGGTTCACAGGATCTTATCAAACCAAAAGGGAGCTCAGCAATGTACATTACACAGTGAGCAGTCAGACAGGAGTTTCATGCCAATATGCTGAAGGAATATAGTCAGGGGAAAAGTGTATTTACAGTGGTGACAGAAATACAGATTGATTGAATGAATGATTTATTGTTATTTGTATTTAACAAATAAATACAGTGAAAAAGATAAAATGTCATCAAGCTCTGGTGTTATTTTGAGTTACAGAAGTTGTTAAGATATAACTAAAATATAATTAAAAACATGGTTCTTCCTTCCTTCCTGTGCTCCACTTGACATTGTGGGTGGGGTGGGAGGTGTAGGGGGTCTCCACAATGGGCTCTGGACCCACATCAGAACTCCATTGCAGGAGTCCAGAGAATGGAAAATTCCATTGTTGATTCTCCAATGCTGATAGCTCATTGATTTTTACCTGCTCTGAATTAGGACAGGCCATTCAAATTGGCTGTTGATACAGTCACTTCGGTGTTCTACCGCAGGATGACAAGGTGGGAATTTTTGAAGAAACTGACCATGTGTCAACAAAAGTATTCAATGTACAGAAGAAGATATCAACTCTTGTGTTGGCTGTACATCATTTTGAGGGGCATGTTTAGCTGGATAGCTGGTTTGTGATGCAGACTAATGCCACAGCATGGGTTCAATTCCTGCACTGGCTGAAGGTATCATGAAGGAGTCTCCTTCTCATCTTCTCCCCTCACCTGAAGCATGGTGACTCTCAGGTTAAACCACCATCACTAGTCTCTTTCTCTGTCTCTCTGTCTCTCTAAAATGAAAGCGATACCTGTGGTCTGGAAGGCTACTCTACTATACCATATCCATTATTTTGAAATATACATCAGCAACAATGAAGAAGAAACAGTTATGTATACAAATCAGAATCCTTTGGTAAAATCTCAGGACGAGAACTTCTGATTGTTCCAGTGGATTTCCAGTGTCATCCAGCTGTATAAATTAAAGATTTTCCATAAAACTCATTGAAAATTGATGTTAAAATAGCATTACTGTTAATGTGACATAGAACAGTAATGAAACATGTTTGATTAGAACTGAAAATGCTTCTTAATGATACATTTTCTGTCTTCATTGGGGCAAGGTGTGATGGAAGGTATGTGATATATAATTATACTTTTTAGAGTTTGGGTTGTAATCTAGTGACATGTGGGTGTTTGTCTACTGTTTGAGAAGGAGTTTAAAAATTAATTTATTCAGTCATTCCTGAACCATGACCTTTAAAACTATACATGTTCCTGAAGTGTCAATGGAAGTTTGTTTATGCTGTGGTCATTTACAACTGGAGACCAAAATCATTCAGCTACCGGCTTAGCACATTCCAGGATGAGAAAACGTTTTAAAAATGTTATTTCAAAAGCTTTTAGGTGAAGTTTGAAGGGGGCCTAACTCAAGTCAGATGCCAGTACAGCGTCTCCTAGAAACAGGAGATTGTTCAGAGCTGTTAAGGAAAAAAGTTACCTCAGGGAAAGAGACTAGTTTATGAAACCTTCCAGACTAGGGGTGTTTGGTAAGAAATCTGCAGTGGTTTTTCAAAACTGGAAGTCACAGATCTCAGTTTTGTCAGTTAAATCTAGAGAATTCACAGCTCACACAGACATGGCGGACTGATTAGCAAGGTTAGATCGCATGGAATACAGGGAGAACTAGCCATTTGGATACAAAATTGGCTTGAAGATGGGAGACATAGGGTGGTGGTGGAGGGTTTGTTTTTGGATTGGAGGCCTGTGACCAGCGGTGTGTCACAACAATTGGTGCAGGGGCAACTGCTTTTTGTCATTTATGTAAATGATTTGGATGTGAATCTAGGAGGTAAGGTTAGTAAGTTTGCAGATGGCACTAAAATTGGAGGTGTAGTGGGCAGCGAGGAAGGTTACCTCAGCATACGACAGGATCTTGATCAGATGGGTCAATGGGTTGAGGAGCAGCAGATGGAGTTTAATTTAGATAAATGGGAGGTGCTGCATTTTGGTAAGACAAATCAGGGCAGGACTTATATACTTAATGGTAAAGTTGCCGAACAAAGAGACCTTGGGGGTGCAGGTTCATAATTCTGTGAAAGTGGAGTCGCAGATAGACGGGGTAGTGCAGAAGGCATTTGGCACACTTGCCTTTATTGGACAGTGTATTGAGTATAAGAGCTGGGAGATCATGTTGCAGCTATACAGGACATTAGTTAAGCCACTATTGGATACTGTGTGCAATTCTGGTTTCCCTTCTATGGGAAAGATGTTGTGAAATTTGAAAGGGTTCGGCAAAGATTTACAAGTATGTTGCTAGAGTAGGAGGGTTTGAGCTAAAGGGAGAGGCTGAATAGGCTGGGACTATTTTCCCTGGAGGGTTGGCGGGTTAGGGGTGCCCTTACAACAGTTTTAAATACCATGAAGGATGTGGATAAGGTGAATAGTCAAAGTCTTTTCCCCAGAGCAGGGGAGTCAAAAACTAGGGCATGAGTTAAGGTGAGAGGGAAAAGATTTAAAAGGGATATAAGTAGCAATGTTTTCACACAGAAGGTGGTGTATGTCTGGAATGAGCATCCAGAAGAGGTGATGGAGGCTGGTACAATTGAATGGGTACATGGATATGAAAGGTTTAGGGAAATATGGGCCAAAAATTGGCAAATGGGTCTAGGTTAATTTAAGATATCTGGTCGACTTGGACGAGTTGGACTGAAACACGCATTTCCATGTTGTTCAGCTCTATGACACAAGGTAGTGAGAAGAAACAGTTAAGACAAATATGCAGATTTGGTTGGGAAGGGAATTGTAATCACCACAGAACAGACTGTAAGTGGGTCAGCCCATATGTAATGTACCAGCAATGAGAGATATTTTGCTCTACGACAATGAGAATCAAACAGAATGCAAGAATGCAAAATGGAAAACAACACCTATGGATCCAGATTCTTATTGTTAGTAATTGCATGTTCATCTGTACCCCAGTGAGAATCAGTGTGTGTGGGAGTGTATCCCAGCGAGAATCAGTGTGTGTGGGACCGTACCCCAGTGAGAATCAGTGTGTGTGGCACCGTACCCCAGTGAGAGTCAGTGTGTGTGTGGGGCTGTACCCTAATGAGAATCAGTGTGTGTGGCACTGTACCCCAGTGAGAGTCAGTGTGTGTGTGGGACTGTACCCCAGTGAGAGTCAGTGTGTGTGTGGGACTGTACCCCAGTGAGAGTCAGTGTGTGTGTGAGGTGTGAGCTGGTGTCTTTCCATCAGAAAGTGAATCTGTGAATACAAAGATAGCAGATGATTTTGGATGACCATGATTTCAGTGAAAATATGGAAATCGGAATGTATTCTTACCTGGTCATGATGCTGAATAGCATGCATATAGTGATCATGTTGTTTCCTTCGTTTACTCTGATGAAGAAATATAAAACATGTAAATACTGTGTACAGGGGTGATGCCCAGTATTCACTAATCAACAATCCAAGTGTGAGTAGTGAGTAGAAACACTGCCTTGCTGGACCAGCCCAGTGAAACTACTAAGGCAGCCTCACCCTCTTTCTGTAGATGCTGCCAGACCTGCTGAGTTTCTCTATCATTTCTGCTTTTCTTTCACCCTCTTCTTAACCCTGTTGTCACTATTGAGCACAATTACAACATTTAAAAGACATTTATATAAGTAAATGAACAGGAAAAATTTGGAGGCATATGGGCCAAGCGCAGGCAGGTGAGACTAGTTTAATTTGGGATTATGTATGGCATGGACTGGTTAGATGGAATGGTCTGTTTCTGTGCTGTATGACTATGACTCTAAGTCTTAAAAAGTTTGCATTCACTGAGTTACATCTTTGGAAATCTGCTGGAACGTAAGTTGGCTTCCAACAGTGACAGTCCATACATTATCTGCCATAACATAAAATCTGGAGGTGAGTATTGTTGTATTGAAGAGTCCAAAAGATATTTAGTACATCTAACTGTGATGTAGAAATATTATATCCCTCAGGCACATAAGTGTCTGGGCTAATATTAAATTTATAACTGAAGAGTGTGCTTCCAGTAGAGTAGCTTAGCTCATTTGAAGCGAGACAAGATGGAGTACGAGATGTTCATACCCTCAGGCCACATACCATGTGACAATGATTTTACCATCAGTGTGGCTCTTAAAGGTGTATTGATACATTGACTGTAGACATCACACTACACCTAGCCATTATCATAATGAGGTAAAAATAGCAGCCAGTTTTCACATAGCAAGATTCCTTAAACAGGAACATAACCATGGTCAGTGAAGCTGTTTTAGTGATGTCAGTTGAGGGATAAATATTGCATATCAGGGAAATTTTCCCTGCTTTTGTCCAATGGTGCCATGGAATATTTTATATCCACCCGGGAAGCGAGGGCAGGTCTCAGTTTAACATAACGCCTGTGTTGAGGTGTACCAGCCTGCATTGTGATTCTGGGCATGAGGTGTATAGGTTAATGAACCCTGCTGCTAGATTGTGAGTCTCAGATGCAAGTCATACCAGCAGTCTAACCTTGAATCTGGTAATCGTTCTGAAAGGGCAATGATCAAAACCTGGTGATACCAAACAAACAGAGCATTAGGGAGGAAGGAAGGAAGGTGGCAGTGAATGTGGGTCAACTGGTACCATTATGAACTCACCGCAGAATGCAGTTCATTGCCTTGTTCCACACTGGCATCGCAAGAATGTGTCTGTAACAGGAAACAAGAATTAAATATCAAAGAGTGTTAGGGATCAGCACAGAAAAGGCTCTTGGCCCATTCAGTCTGTGCAAGTCAAAAAACAACCACCTAACTATTCTACCCCCATTTTTCAGCACTTGGCCCATAGCCTTGTCTGCCTTGGCTTCGCAAACACACATCTAAATGCTTCTTCAATGTTCTGAGGGTTTCTGTCTCTACCACCCTTGCAGGCAGTGAGTTCGAAACTCCCACAATCCTCTGGCTGAAAACATTTTTCCTTACATCCCCTCTAAATCTTCTGCCCTTTACTTTAAATCTATGCCACTGGTCGATTCCTCCACCAAGGGGAAAAGTTCCTGTCCATCCTCTCTCTGCCTCTCATAATTTGATAGATCTCAATCATGTCCCCTCTCAATCTCCTGTGCTCCAAGGAAGACAACCCAAGTCTGTACAATCTCTGTCCATAACTAAAATTCTCAAAACCTGGCAAAATCCTGGCAAGTCCCCTCTGCACCCTCCCCAGTACTATCATATTCCTCCAATACTATGGATTCCAGAACTGCACAAAATATACTCTAGCTGTGGCCTAATCAAAGTTTAATACAATTCCAGCATAAACTCCCTTACTATGCTTTGATTAGAAAGGCAAATATCCCTCATGCCTTCTCAACCATTTTATCCACCTGCCCTGCTACCCTACATACACACCAAGGTCCCTCTGAACCTTGGTGCTTCCCAGGGTCCTACCATTCATCATGTATTCCCTTACCTTGTTTGTCCTGCCCAAGCGTGTGACCTCACACTTATCTAGATTGAATTCCATTTGCCAATGATCAGCCCATCTGGTCTTCCCATCAACATGCTTTTAGAGTCTAAGGCTATCCTCCTTTGACTACAAGCACTTCCCAGTCTCGTCTGACACAATATTACTGTAACAATAAAGCATTCACTCACAGGGCTGAGAAGTGTTATATTGTCTGGTGTGAATGAGAATTATACTGCACGGTGTGGGACAGGAGTTATACTATACGGTGTGGGACGGGAGTTATACGGCACGGTGTGGGACGGGAGTTATACGGCACGGTGTGGGACAGGAGTTATACTATACGGTGTGGGACGGGAGTTATACGGCACGGTGTGGGACGGGAGTGTTTTCCAAATAGTCCCATGCACTTCAGGATCGTTGTTGATGGGCTTTCAGCCTAATCTGAATAGATTTCCTCATCAGTGCTGGCCCCAAAACCAATTGTGGCAAAATCAGCCAGCATTCCTGCTCCTGATCACTGCCAAGTGATCTCTGGGTTAGAGAGAGAAAATGGAAATCGACCTTACTGCTCAAACATGGCGGAATCTAATGTTTTGCCTGAAGCACTGAAGAGCCTGAAGAGGAACTAGTGACTGGGAAGTATCTGGGGGAAGACAAAGGGTTCAGTCAAACCTATTAGAGTGAAGTGGTAGTTCATAAAGCAGGAGGATCATTGTTTAAAAAGAGCAATCTAATGACAATCTCAGAAAATACAGGAACTAAAAAGGGAAATCAAATTTCTCACCAACTCCCATTTGTCTGGAAACATATGAACAAAAATCAAGAGTAGGCCACCCGGCTCTCCAGGCCTGCTCCACCATTCAATAAGATCATAGTTATTCTGATTTTAACTTCAACCTTACATTCCTGCATATCCCGAGAATCGTTCATCCTCTTGGTCATTTAAAGATTCTGCATCCGCTGCCTTTTCTTCATGGCTGTTCTTGAATGATGTTTGTACATTGTGTTGTTGGTGATGGCAATGGCCATAGTGAGGACATGGTTTTGACGTTTTCTGAGGCACTACAAATTGCTCCTGAAGGCAGCTAGCATGGACTCAGTGGGCTGAATGGTCTCGTTTTGTGATGCACCATTCTGTGATTCTATTCTTTTTATTTATTCTTTCATGGGATGTCAGTGTCATTGGCAAGTTTTTGTCTACCTCTGAATTACTGAGTCTGTTGCTAGGCTATTCCAGAAGACATTTCAGAGTCAACCACATTCTTAAGAGCCCATATATCTCCTCAAAGGATAATATTGAATCAAATTGTTTGTTACAACAATTGATGATAGTTTCAATGTTTCTATTACTGAGACTGGCTTTTAATTCCACATTTTATTATTTGATTTTTCATTCCATCCTCGTGCTGGGATTTGAACACTGGACAATTTGCTGAGCCTTAGTATCACTCATCTAATGACATAAATGTCACAGCACTTCATATGTGGCAAGTTCCAGGCAGTGTAATGCATACCTAGGGGCAAGAGGATCAGGAATAGCACGAATCAAATTACAGGGATTGAAACAAAGTGGGAAATCACAATATAATAGAAAGGGGAAACAACCGAACACACAGGCAAACATGGGTTAGAGAGAGCTTTTTACATGCAAATCCCAGAGGCACTGTGAATTCTCACATTGTTCAGAATCATTCTGGTTTGAGGTGAGGATAGGAGCAGGGTTGTAGAAAGGGGAAAGTCATTTTGTTCTGCTGTTTCCAACACCAGTGTGTGCTGGCACGTCAGCACGGAACAGCACTGGGCACACTTTCAAAATAAAGAATTTTAGAGAAAAGTAAGAGGGCTCCCGTTTAAAACAAAGGCAAGGAAACTTTTTTTTCCCTCAGACCGTTCTGTTTCTTTGCAATTCCCTTCCTGAAAAGGCAGTGGATGCAGAATCTTTAAATGACCAAGAGGATGAAAGATTCTCAGGATATGCAGGAATGTAAGGTTGAAGTTAAAATCAGATCAGCCATAATCTTATTGAATGGTGGAGCAGGCTTGAAGGGCTGAGTAACCTGCTCTTGTTTTTTGTTCATATGTTTTGAGACAAATGGTAATAAACAGGTCACACACAATAGGCTCTGAAATCAGGCAAATCACAGAGATTAAAATGGGTTCAGACATAGTAGGAACTGCAGATGCTGGAGAATTTGAGATAACAAGGTGTAGAGCTGGATGAACACAGCAGGCCAAGCAGCATCAGAGGAGCAGGAAAGCTGATGTTTTGGGCCTATCTGAGATTAAAATGGGTGTGGTTTGACACTGTTTAGAATCTGTCAGTCCCTGAGGATCTCTCTCCAACAGTAATCAAGTGAAATTCACAGAATGACAGAATTGTTATGGCACAGAAGGAGGCCATTCAGACCAGCATGCCTGCATTGGGTCTTCAAATGGGTATCATTACCCAGTGCCAATCTCCTGTCCTTTCCCCTTGTAATTGCATACTATTCCTATCTAAATAAAAGTCCATTGCTCTCTTCAATGCCTCAACTGGACCAGCCAACACCATATTTCCAGGTAATGCATTCCATGCCTTAACTCGCTGAGTGAAAAATGATGGTTGGGATCTGACCGGAGCTGACAATGGGAGGTTGGGATCTGGTGATCAAGCGGCCTCTTGTCAGAATAGTTGTTTCCTGGAGAGGGTTTTGTTGAGGGTGAGAAAAAAGGAGCTTTTGGAGAGGAGCAGGTCAGTGTGGATATGAGGATAACTAAATAGACTGGAGTTGGCGCTCTGTTCCCAGGGCGCTCTGAGAGATTTTGTGCAGAATGTTCCACCAGGAAGTGAAATGAAACGTTAGAGAGCTGACCACAGTAGATCCGATTCAGGCAATAACAAGCCACCGCCTCTTATGAGGTCTCAGGTTTTTAATCTGTGCTGTTGGCATTATATTTTGTCACTGTCATTCTGCATTGGGAGAATTCACTTCTTAAACTGACAATATCTGCATTGGAAATGGAACTCATGCCGTGAAAGCAGGTTCAGTTGCATGTGATCTTTATCTGAGAGAAATGGAAATTACAGAATCTTCCTTTGTCCAAGTCATTTACAAGTCTGATCACCAATTACACTGTTCCAACATGCAAAGAGCCATTCAGCAGATACGATCTGTATTAACTCATTGTTAATTCAATCCCAACCTAATTCCACTTCCCTGCCCTCTCCCGACAGCCTTGTATCAATCACAATCAACTTCTAATGGCCCATTTTCTCCCCACAGTCCTATATCAATCCAAATCTAAATCCACTGTCGCACTCTCTTCCCACAATCCTGTATCAATCCCAATATAATTCCACTGCCTTGCTATCACGCCACAATCCTGAATCAATTGCAAACTAATTCCATATTCCAATCCCTCACCATTGCACAACAACTCACCAGCTCTCCTTCAACACCACCCTCCAAACCGACATCCTGACTTGAAAACTGTTCCTCAATTCCTTCACTGTCATCTTAGGAATCAAGAAATTGGGTAATGCAGCACAAGCGGTGAAATTAGGACATTTCACGCATGATTAGAGCTAACAGAGAGAAGTTTCTAGACTTTTATAATATATTAGTAGGAATGAAAAGGTTAAACTGGAATATTATATCAAAATGTTACAAGTTTATGTTTTTAGATGGGAATCAAAAGTTATTTGACAGAAAACCAGCAGAGGCAGTCTTTAGCTGACTGGAAAACCAACAATGACATCCTTTATTAACCCAAGCTTTAAATAATAGACAGGATGAAAGGATAGATCTTCAATCTCACTCTGCAGGGCAGTGAGAGGAGTGGGCTAACTATGGGAGTTAAATACCTATACAGAGAGAAATGAACATGGACATGATTTCACCCTCAATTTGAAAAGTTACCCTCTGGATTAATTCACATGGAGTTTGTGAGGGATATTGGCTCCAAGGGCATAGCCAGGTACAGAGAGGGATCAATGGCCTGAGGACAACAGTGTTCCCTCATCTCATAGCAGCTGCCTGAAGTTGAATGATCTGACCTACAGTTTGGCCAATGTGAAGTCAGGGTCAGGTTTGAGGAGTTAAAAAGTTATTGATGAAGTTAATAGAATGACTTGCTACTTGGGCTCTGACACATAGCATGTTAGGTAAAGGGATATAAAAAAGCCAGTGTTTGGAGCAATATGTCACGACAGCTCAATAAGTCCCAAACTCCTCAAACTGCCAGTGCAGCCATAATGGACAAAATGGCCTCCTTTTGTACCAGAATAATTCTGTGATTCTTTGAGCTCAGAACTGTAATGAGCTTGTGCTTTCCAGTGGGGCTGTCAAAGTATAGTTGCAAGTACTGTTAAATGGATATTATTCTCACTCACAATTCTATCTCCATGTTTAGTTCCTACGAATGTCAAGAGATGCTTTGACTCCTATTATTTTAACAAGTGACTCACAATATTGTAATCAGGATCATTGATTTGCTTAACAACTTGTTGGGTGAAACCTCAAGTTACATCAGTGACTCTTCACCCTGAATGATCTGGGGTAGATGTGCTGGGTTCAGGGCAAGGTCTGGGGTCCAATCTCAAAAACAGCTCAATCGCTTTTTGCCAACAAAGAATATAGGAAGCAAGGGCAATTGATTCCTCAAGCCTTTTTCACTATTCAATAAGGCCACGGTTTATCCAACCTTTTCTTCCACGTCAGACAAAAATTTGTCTGACTCAGCCTTGAATATACCCCTTGACCCAATTTCTACGAGGAATCCCTGGGAAAGAAAATTCCAAAGACTAATAATATTTTAAAAGAAGAAATTCCTTCTTATCTCCAGTTCAAATAGGAAATCCCTTATTTTGAGACCTTGAGTCTCTAGATTCTCCCACAAGGGGATACATCTCCTTAGTAACCCTGCCAAGTCTGCACATTTGGATAAGATCCCCACTTATTCTTCTAAACTTCAAAGAAGTTAAGGTTCAATTTTTACCTGGTTTCTCTTTTTTAGAATAATGTAAATACTGGCAGCGAGCAGTCCCATCACCACCACACACAATGGTAAACCTACACCAACGCCCAATGCCAAATCTCCCTGAAACAAAAAGACCAAATTACTTCACACAGCATCAGTTAGCTTCGAAATCCTGATTTTAACCAAAAGGACTTGGGTAAAACATCATGGGATTTATTTTAATTTTGTGCAAGTGGATGTGGGTTTAAAATAAATTAAGATTTTGCGACGGTCCCCCCAAATTCACACCACAGTCCTTGAATTACATCACTCTTGTTTTAGATAGCCCCTCTTTTTAAACACACCACATTACAACTGTGATCAGCCTGATTTTACATCCCGGTTTACTCCCCCACCCAAGTCAAACCTCTTGGTTTACAACACTCCCTATAACTAATTGTAAGAATGGAGTTTTATGTAAGAAAGACGTTTGTAGCCTGAAGACTGGATTGCAGTGTGACTTACAATGAAACATTTACATATAGACTATTACATTTCCATCATTTGATTTTAAACTATTTTTAGTTCACAAAAGTCTCAGCTTTAAAAAATAAGGCACCACTGACCTAAAGTGGCAGTTGTGATCATCTGACCAGCCCAGGTAACCTTGAAGTACATGAAATTGGCTGCCTTGGAATTACCATTTTAATCAAGAAACACTGAAGCTCAATGAAGCACCAAGGAATTTGTATCTCTTGTTTAATTCACACTTGCACAATAACTGCCCATATTGAGAGATGAGATGTTGCCTAAAAATATCCAGCCTGGAATGAAGCAATAACACATGCAAGAATCTGCAAAGGAATGGTATATTAATAGCAGCCTTTGTACAGTAATAAAGAGCAAGGAGAGCAGACATAACATGGACTGATAACAGCAAGGATAAGGAAAGTTATTCTCTCTCCCTTTCTTAATCTTAGAAACTTTTTATTTTCTGGGAAATAAAGGTTATGTACAATAATTGCCACTCCTGAAGAAACAGGACAACAGCTAAACCATTGGGATTCACATTTTAATTTCGCAACTCAAGGACTCAAAAGAATTTAAATTCCTTTTTTCCTTTACCTTCCTGTCTGTAGAGATAGCCTCTGCCGTTTTCTTATTAAACTTAACACCTGAGTTTGTAACTGTTTGATATCATGTTCTAATTATTTTTCGCAGTTATCTAGGTAACAAATTTCCTCTTCCTTTCACTCAAGAAAGCCCTCAAACTGCTCTTTTGATCTAGCCAAACTTTAATTGAAGTGTGATAGCTGCATACTAAAAAACAAAGAACATTACCATAACCACCAAGAGAAGGTAAAGAAAGGGCAATGTTGTATCAGAGATAAAAGGTACTGCAGATGCTGGAGAATCCGAGATAACAAGGTGTGGGGCTGGATGAACACAGCAGGCCAAGCAGCATCATAGGAGCAGGAAAACTTGACGTTCTGCATCGTTATCAGTACACCCTTAAAAGACATACATACACTATGATGTTATCACTATCATAGTATACAACCAGAGGGCATCTTACTGAGGATCACTGGAAGCATGGTACGCAAATGAAAGTATACTATGACTGAACAGCTTAATACTACACCAATCTGTTCTGTTCCTAAGAATGGAATGATGATGTATAAAGAGTTGGAACAAATGTCTGTAGGATCCTTCAATGCCACATTACCTGGCTTCATCTGTTCCAAGGGATAACACAAGCATTGCACATCAGGTAAAATATAAAACACACATCATAGTCAGCAGGAATGACCTTCTGTAAAATACTCTAAAATCTTGGGAGTAGATATTTGGAAAACTAATTGAAAGACACAGGACAACAACTTTGTACAACAAAGAATTTTACAAAGAGACAGTTTCCCATCCTGTGACAGCATCAATTATGTGAGTACAAACAGAGCTATAGATCTGTGGATGGGGCACAAGAAAGAAAACAAAGCTAATATCTTTTCATTGAAATGTAATATATTTTCAAGTCAAAATAAATAATAAGTGTACATCAATTCAAGATAAAAGCTGTAATCCACATCTGAACTGAAACTACACAACAGGCAGCCACAAGCCTAATACATTCTGTTCTGAGAATTGATTTTGGCCTGCTGTGTTCATCCAGCCCCACACCTTGTTATCTCGGATTCTCCAGCATCTGCAGTACCTTTTATCTCTGATACAACATTGCCCTTTCTGTCATTACAGCTGCAGAGTCTGCTTCATAAAGAAGGAGCACATTTATCTAAACTAAACTGCATCTGCCACTCCTTAGTCCATTGGCCCATTTGACCAAGGTCTCTTATGTAGTGATAACGGTAAAACTGAGGCTGTTCACCAGAAGGCTGTGGATGTGGTAGAATGTTGAGCAATGAAACCAGATTTTCACATTGCATTGCTATATGTTCATGCAATACCGATGGAGAAGGAATCACTGTCCCCAGCTCAACTTATGTTCAAAAAGCAAGAGCAAAGAACCTTGCCCAGCAACTAATTATCTAACCATTTCAATACACAGGACATTCTTCTTCAAAGACAGAGGAGGGGAGAAAAGAAACATAATGAATGAGCAGGTAGAGATCTACCCACACTGTGAACATGAGTACAAATCAGACATGCCAATACAGTCAGACACTGGCAAAGGGTTCTGGGTTATTCAAGCAGCCTAGATCACACAAAGTCATTTCTGATTGTGGTGCTACATTACAAAGGAACAGAAGCCTGTTCAGACTGATGTACAATCATTCCCTATCAATTCCACATAGAGTGAAGACCATTCCAACAATGATGAATGTGTGGTGATATTGAGTGACAACTGGCAACAAGACAATCAAGTTGTCACAAAAGTATAACAAAGAATGATGCATACTCTCCAGATGGATATATGATCAACCAAATCAGGATGAGTTGTCAAACATCCAAATGTAACTCAGAAATGTAAAATATCAATCTTGTTAACTGTTGTGCAATTTTGCATAGCTATTGAATTGACAACATATGCCTGTGTACAACCATGTAAATCTGTTTTGTATTATTTACCTTTGGCAAAGTGGGTTGTTATCTTAAGTTTTAGACACTCGCTCACAATTTCATCATCGTATGATACCATGTGACCTGAGAGTATAAAAGTCTCAGACTCCATTTTTCTGGGGATCACTTGGAGCATGACACAACACGAGACGCATGTTGTAACTGAATAGCCTAATACTAGCCCAGATAGTTGAATATCTGTGAATATAATATCTGTTTATAATAGCCACCTGTAATAAAAATGCCCATTGGACTCTTCAATACCATGTTACCCACAGCTGTTGCAGTCCTCTTTGTGTAGTTATCTAAGGATTGACAGTTAATTGTCAAACATCAGGAATTGGTGCATTGTTCCCGAGCTTGCGTCTGCCAATCAGAGATTAACTGCCAAACTATCCTCTCCATCCATAAATATTTGTTTTTCCCTTGAATTGGTATTCTTGTGAATTATCCTGATGACTGCAGGACAAAACGTTTCGACAAAAAGGTTTTTAGTAGTACTGTGGAGATCTACAGGCCTGCTTTGCCTAGTGTTGTGTGTACTTGATTTGACTATTCGCACAATATATGGGGAGCATTGATAAGGGCGTACTTAGCCTCAAGTGTAGTCAACAGCAGGGAAGAGCTGAATGTTTTTAAAAAAATCTCCACAGAAGAAAACCCTTCGGTAAACATCAACAAGGAAAAATCCTCCAGCAAAAGTTAAAAGCATTTCAGACCTGGTAAGAGATGCTTTATAGCAGGATAGTTAGTGACTACTGATTCTCCCGGGTTGGTAGGTAAGCAGACTCACTTCAGAGACTCTGTGAATCCTTGGTGGATTAGGAGAAACTTCATAGGAGTAACTCATGCTGGAAAGGCAGGCAGTTAAAATCTCACTCACTGCTCAGTGAGTCACCATAGTGAATGGGCACAGGTAAGGCTACAGAAACAGAAGCAGAGGGCTATGAATGAAATATTAAGGTTAGATTCCAGATCAGGGACATTGCAAAGCTAGTAAGTGAATCAGGTAGGGAAGATTAAAAACCTAAGCAGTTCTGATCTCATGGGGAAATAAAATTTGGGAGATTTGATTCAAACTGTGGAAAAGGCAGGAATCAATTGGTTAAATGGAGACAAACAGGAATCATTCAATAAAACTATGATTAAAGCCAACAGCAGAATTCATACAATGGAACCTCAAAACTATACAAATCCTCCATTTTAACCATACAATGCAGTGAAATCCATCAGTGTGGCAGCAAAGAGCAAAGAGCAAAGAGCAGCACAACTGCTGTTATTGTAGGGAGGTGATGGTCTAGTGGTATTATTGCTGGTCCATTAATCCAGAGACCTGGTTAATGTTCCGGGGACCTAGGTCTGATATTTGTTTATGGGGCTAAGCATGGAAGTTAATCGCAGGCAGATTTTTTTGCGTTTGACTCTGAAGAAACATTATGTCCAAACCAATGGCAGATACTTGAATGGTAACAGGGCATCGTAGGGAGGTTGGTGCCAAGAGAACGTTGAAAATAAAGGCAGAAAGAGAAGTTTGAACTGGTGTTTGAAGTGTGTTCAGGTCACAAAGATTTTGGCTACTACAGCTACAGGATGAAGGTTGATTGTTCCTTGGGTTTCCTTCCATTACCAACCCACTGAAAGTGCAGTGAATAGAACCACAGTTATAATAATTCAATGAACATTGCTCAGAGCGTATTGGCAGCTACTTACATCGACTGGTGTCATCAGAATGCAAGCAGGGTACAATCCCACATGGAAACATGGAACCAGCTTAAGCCACCGGCCAGTTAGATCTCATTTACTTCCCTTTTTAGTTAATCTCTTAACTAGGTTTGTCAATATGTGAGTGAGGGCTTGAACCGAAGAAGATTGGGTTTAAATCATAGACATTAATTAGATTACTCTGTTGTTTAACTTTGATCTGTTAAAGCCACTGCATTATTAAATTGTTAATTATTTTTCTTAAGCTATAAATGTGAGTATCTGGTATTGGTTATTCACAAAGTCGAGTATTGGTTATTTTAAAAGTTTGGCTAGGAACCATTGGGGCAATTCTGAGAGTCATTGAGCATTTTAATGTTACCATGTTTGAACACAGGGATGGGGAGGCAGATCTGATTGGTAGGGTTGTAACATGAGCTGTGGTGAGCCAAAATTAACTTAAATGAAACGAGGACAACATATGAAGTCTGACAATGACCAAATGATTGGAAAGGTTTTAAAGTGTTTAAAATATCCACAATGATTAAGTAAACACTGTTGAGAGCCAACAATTGTGGAGTCCAGGAGACACGGGACTTAAGATGAAAGGTTTGCTACAAGCAACTTTCCCATATAGGCCATGTCAAATAGCAGAAAACGTATATGTACTTCACAATCAAGAGTTCTCAAGCTTGAGGAGGAAGCCATGTCTTGACTTCAATTTTATACAAGAGATGGATAACAGTAAACAGCAGAGGCTGAGGGGCTCCTCTGAACAGGAATACCCTAATTCATTTCAAGAGTTAGGGAATCTGAATACAGAATTCAGCATTACAATGAAAATTGATGCTAGCCCTTTATGTCTCTATACACTCAGGAAGTTGCCACATTCCTTAATGAAGCAAGTTGAGACAAAACTTGCAGAAATGACCAGAATGAGTGTAATTTCCCGAGTCACGAAACCAAATTGAGTGTTGCTTAGGCACCCACTAGATCGAAGTCTAATGGTACTATTGGAATTTGTGTTGACCTTTCACAGTTTATCAAGAGATAGTAGGAACTGCAGATGCTGGAGAATCTGAGATAACAAGGTGTAGAGCTGGATGAAAACAGCAGGCCAAGC
>JAHRHZ010000071.1:1515447-1541984 GCA_024137785.1 Ginglymostoma cirratum
GGGGGGTCTAGGCCCGAAATGTCAGCCTTCCTGCTCCTCTGATGCTGCTTGGCCTGCTGTTTTCATCCAGCTCTACACCTTGTTATCACAGTTTATCAAGACATTGGCAAGAAAAAAACATCCAATGTCCAGTCAATGAGTTATTAACAAAAATATTGAAAAGTAGAGTTTTTCTGAAATGCAATGCAAATAGTGGATTCTGGCAGATGCCATTGGTTAAACGATCAAGATTCCTTTCTCCGTTCATAACTCCATTTAAGAGGTTTTGTTTCACTAGATTATCATTCAGATTTGTTTCAGTCCAGAGATTTTCTGACAGGCTATGTCCAATATTTTACAAGCTCTTCACAGATCACATCTATAGGATCCAGGGATGATATTCGTAGGGATCAGAGATATCTCATTGTTCATCAGTATTGTATTGAAGGTTGTTCTGACTGAACGGCCAGTGGCTTGGCCACGGAAACATCTTGACCGTGGACAGTATATTACAATGTGGATATGTATGATTGTATGAGGAATAACTGCTCAATCCTGTTTTACTTTGGGAAAATGTTCTGGGGAAGCTGCACCAGGGACACTTGGGGATCACCAAGGGCAGATCCAGAGCATGGTCAGTGGTGTGGTGGTCTGGGATCTCCAAGGACATTGAAGGCATCATAGCCAAATGAAAGACCTGATCAGAGAATTGCTGGTAACCACCACACATCTGGGGAACATATGGGCACAGATCTATTTATTTGTGAAAGATGGTCTTACCTCATTGTCATTGATTATTTTTACAAATGACTACAGGTCAGGAAGTTACACGCCACAATTACCGATGCAGTTATTTGACCCTTCCGTGAGATATTTACAACCCTAGGAATCCCTGATGTGGTCATTTCCAATATCCAAAAATAGTTTGATAAGGAGTGTGTCAGCCAATTTTCAGCCAGTTCTGGATTTGAACATGTCATTGAGTTATGCACAATCGAGTGAGGAAGCCAAGAGTGTGGTCACAACATAAAGTGTCTATTGAAGATGAATATTAGCTTCTATATGGCACTGCCAGATTATAAACCCATCCCACTCCAATATAGTCTAGCACTGTCACAAATGCTGATGGGCAGAAAGTTGCTCCCCATCCTTCGAAAGATCTTAACTCTCGCATTGACACTTATAGGACTATCTGTCAGGTGCAACATGCCTCACAAAACAGTAGGTGTTATCATATAACATTGGTGTTATATTTAGCACTGGGACGACAGATATTGATCAGGGATCTGAATGAAAGAAGTATGGCCCAAGGCACTGCAAGGACCAGCAGAGATTGCACATTGTCTGCACTGCCAACAAGGTCCTGCAGACAATGCACAGGAACCTGATCCTGTTGAGGGCTATTCGTCTGCGTCTGGCTGATTGGGAAGGAACTCAATCTGGAATTTAAGACCAGAATGGACCGAGAGTGTTCAAACTGCCAGGAAGTGAATAAACAAGAATGGTCTTCCACCCAGAAAACCACCAGTCTTCCAAGTCTGAAGAGAACATGTGCTGAAACCAGACTGAAACCTCCAGACTGCCTGAATTTTAAAGTTGGAGTCTTGAGGGGAGATGGAGTGTTGGTAAATGTAATTGCTAACATGAATGTATACTATTAATAAGGTGAAAAAAAGCTTGGGGTCATGTGTTGTACATGGGTCTGAAAGGGCAATTATTGAGGCATACCTCAAGAACCAACCATCACGATGACATCACATGGACTTGTGGGCAGAAAAGCTTAGGGTTTCAAAAGACCAAGGCTCCTCCTCAAAGTCTCTGTAACAATGTCCATCATATCAATGTAGACTGTAACTAGTTGTAAACATAAGATGTAGTTTATTCTAGTTAGACTATGATGTATTTTCTGCCATTAAACTGAATCAAGCAGGTCCTGTAGGTTCCTACACCTAAAGGAGACTGTTGAGAAGAGCCTTCATCATGAGAAGCAGCCCATTGGGTGGTGAGCTGACAGACATATAGAAACAGGTCCAAAATCAATTGCAGCACTATAGGTACCTTTTCAGGACCAGGATAGTGTCTGTGCTGCTTGGTCACATTTCTGAGGCTGCTATGCTATGTTGCTCAGGGTCATAGAATCATACAGCATGGAAGCAGACCTTTCAATCCAACCAGTCCATGCTGATCATGTTCCCAAACTAAACTAGTCCCACCTGCCTGCACTTGGCCCATATCCCTCCAAACCTTTCTTATTCATGTACTTAAGCGGATTGGTCATGGTGAATTGCCCATAGTGTCCAGGGACGTGCAGGCTAGGTGGATTAGCCAAGAGAAATGCAGGGTTACACAGGGATAGAAATGTGGAAATCTGGGTGGGATGCTCTTCAGAGGGTCGGTGTGGACTCGATCAGCCAAAAGGCCTGCTTCCACAATTTAGGGATTCTATGATTCTACTTATCTAAATGCGTTTTAAACATTTAAACTGCACCCTCAAGCACTACGTCCTCTGGAAGTATATTCCACATCTGCTCTTATGAAGTGAATGGAAGTGTTCAATGATTTGTATTCCCATTTAATGTCTTCAGAGAATAGTGTGACATATGGGGAAGGTCTTGTTCTCTTTTCAAGGTGTCGTGATTGCAACAAGGTCAGCCAGCTGGACCTCACAGAGTACAAGTTCCCTGATTGGGGCAGTTAATCTGACCAAATCAGGGAGTCTTGGCTGACACATAAAAAGTGTGAGTGTCAGAGATACTGACACAGTGGTACCTGACTCTGAATGAGCCAGTACTAAAGTCGAGGACTATGCATGTATAAATAAAGGGTGACTTGGTGAAGGGATACTGGCCTCTATGGAGTTATTTCACAAGGATTCTGTATACATTCCCAGATTCAAGAGCTGTAGTGCCCTGCAGTGTGACACAGAGAATGGGGAGGTGCCCCGGGGATAAGGTGCCGAAAGGCGGATGAGGGAGAAGAACTTTCAGCAGGAAGCTATATCCCCTCAGACTTTCAGGGGACATTTCCCCACTTTTAAACTTAGTGAGGATAAAGTCCTCTTCATATTGGGATAGCCATTCAATCTTTGGCGGCACGGTGGCTCAGTGGTTAGCACTGCAGCCTCACAGCGCCAGGGACCCAGATTCGATTCCAGCCCCAGGTGACTGTGCAGAGTTTGCACATTCTCCCTGTGTCTGCGTGGGTTTCCTCCAGGTGCTCTGGTTTCCTCCCACAGTCCAAAGATGTGCAGGTTAGGTGGATTGGCCATGCTAAATTGCCCATAGTATTCAGGGGTGTGTGGGTTATAAGGGGATGGGTCTGGGTGGGATGCTCCAAGGGTTGGTGTGGATTTGTTGGGCCAAAGGGCCTGTTTCCACACTGTAGGGATTCTAATTCTAATTCTTTTGCCACCAGATAATGG
Source organism: Ginglymostoma cirratum (assembly GCA_024137785.1). Taxonomy (NCBI): domain Eukaryota; kingdom Metazoa; phylum Chordata; class Chondrichthyes; order Orectolobiformes; family Ginglymostomatidae; genus Ginglymostoma; species Ginglymostoma cirratum. The sequence continues at coordinate 1,518,848 of JAHRHZ010000071.1, forward strand.
TTGAACTTTTTGAAGGGTGGCATTGCCTGTGGCAGTAATGTTTAGGCACTGGGCTCCTTCCAGGTTGGTGCAGGCAATATTTACAGCCTCTCTCAGTTGGTCAGCAAGTGATGTATGAAAGTGGTCAATCAGGTCCTGCACAGAAAGAGAGCTGGCTGTATTCCATTCTCTCTTGCTTGACTGTAAGAGGCAGTGCCAACTCATGGTCTCTCCAAGACTGCTTGTGTTACAGATGCCATTGACTACACACACACACACACACACACCGCTTTGTAGGGACCATACACCAATTCTCAGATGTGCCACAAGCAGAAAGGATTTCAGTTTCAGTCATTCGGAGACTATAGTCAGCTCATCAGGCAAGTCCCTTCCCACTAATCTGGAACCATTTGCCGTACTCTGTGGAAGGAAGCACTAGGTCAGACCAAAAGCAGTATGTGCTATTAGTTGACCATCTGGTTCAAGACTCCAATGGCAGCATGAATATAACAGAGCAATCCTGTCACATGGGAACAGGCATGGGCCATAATAAGACCATAGACATAGAAGCAAACATCAGGCATTGTGCCCATCGAGTCTGGTCCACCATCCAAAGAGATCACGGCTAAACTGATTATCTTCAAATCTAATTCCTGCCTTTTCCCGATAACCCTTAATTCCCTTCCTGATTAAAAATCTGTCTGTCTATCTCAGCCTTAAATATACCTAATGACACAGCCTTGATAGCCCTTGATAGCCCGTTATAGCCCTTTATAGCCCTTTATAGTAAAGAATTCCACAGTTTCATTATCATCTGAGAAAAGAAATATCTCCTCACCTCTGTCTGAAATTTGTGACCCTTTATTCTGAGGTTACACCCTCTGGTCCTAGACTCTCCCATAAGAAAAGCCACTTTTCCACATAGAACATAGAACAATACAGCGCAGAACAGGCCCTTCGGCCCTCGATGTTGCGCCGACCTGTGAACTAATCTAAGCCCATCCCCCTACACTATCCCATCATCGTCCATATGCTTATCCAAGGACTGTTTAAATGCCCCTAATGTGGCTGAGTTAACTACATTGGCAGGCAGGGCATTCCACGCCCTCACCACTCTCTGAGTAAAGAACCTGCCTCTGACATCTGTCTTAAATCTATCACCCCTCAATTTGCAGCTATGCCCCCTCGTACTAGCTGACGTCATCATCCTAGGAAAAAGACTCTCACTGTCCACCCTATCTAATCCTCTGATCATTTTGTAGGTCTCTATTAAATCCCCTCTTAGCCTTCTTCTCTCCAATGAGAACAGACCCAAGTCCCTCAGTCTTTCCTCATAAGACCTTCACTCCAGACCAGGCAACATCCTGGTAAATTCCCTCTGCACCTTTTCCAATGCTTCCACATCCTTCCTGTAATGGTTTGACCAGAACTGTACACAATATTCCAAGTGAGGCCGCACTAGCATTTTGTACAGTTGCAGCATGACATCACGGCTCCGGAACTCAATCCCTCTACCAATGAAACCTAACACACCGTATGCCTTCTTAACAGCATTATCAACCTGGGTGGCAACTTTCAGGGATCTATGTACCTGGACACCAAGATCCCTCTGCACATCCACACTACCAAGAATCTTTCCATTGACCCAGTATTCTGCCTTCCTATTATTCTTCCCAAAGTGCATCACCTCACATTTATCTGCATTGAACTCCATTTGCCACCTTTCAGCCCAATTCTGCAGTTTATCCAAGTTTCCCTGCAACCTGCAACATTCTTCCACACTGTCCACCACTCCACTGACTTTAGTGTCATCTGCAAACTTACTAACGCATCCACCTATGTCTGCGTCCAAGTCATTTATAAAAATGACAAACAGCAGTGGTCCCAAAACAGATCCTTGTGGCACACCACTAGTAACCGGACTCCAGGCTGAATATTTTCCATCAACCACCATTCTTTGGCTTCTTTCAGAAAGCCAGTTTCTAATCCAAACTGCTAAATCTCCCTCAATCCCATGCCTCCGCATTTTCTCCAATAGCCACCATGTGGAACCTTATCAAAGGCTTTACTGAAGTCCATGTACACCACGTCAACTGCCCTACCTTCATCCACATGCTTGGTCACCTTCTCAAAAAACTCAATGAGGTTTGTGAGACACGACCTGCCCTTGACGAATCCATGCTGACTATCTCCAATCAAATTGTTGCTTGCTAGATGATTATAAATCCTATCTCTTATAATCCTTTCCAAAACTTTTCCTACAACAGATGTAAGGCTCACTGGTCTATAATTACCTGGGTCATCTCTACTGCCCTTCTTGAACAAGGGCACAACATTTGCAATCCTCCAGTCCTCTGGTACTAAACCTGTAGACCATGACGACTCAAAGATCAAGGCCAAAGACTCCGCCATCTCCTCCCTAGCTTCCCAGAGAATCCTCGGAAAAATCCCATCGGGCCCCGGGGATTTATCTACCTTCACACCTTCTAGGATTGATAACACCTCCACCTTATTAACCTCAATCCTTTCAAGTCTAAACCTAAGAATCTTATATATTTCAAGAAGGTCACCTCTTATTTTTCTACATTCAAACAAGTACAGGCCCAATCTACTCCATGTCTCCTCATGAGACAACCCCTCAATTCCTGAGATCAGCCAAGCAAGCCTTCTCTGAACTGTTTCCAATGACAGTATATCTTTCCTTAGATAAGAGGCCTAAAATTGTTCACAGTATTCCAGCTGTGTCTGACTAGTGCCGTGCATAGCTTTAACAACCCCTCCCTGTTTTTATACTCTATTACTTTTAAAATAAAGACCAACATTCCATTTGCCTTCCTTTTCACCCATGAAACATGAATGGCAGTTTTTTTGTGATTCCTGGATGACAACGATCACATCTCTCTGTTACATCATTTTCTGTAGCTTTTCTCTATTTAAATAATATTTAGCTCCTCTATTCTTCCTGCCAAAACTGTTTATATTCTTTCCACAGACTCTGTCATCCTCAACACTTGCTTTCCCACATGTATTTCTGACACCCACAAACTTTGCAATAGTATGTTCACTTCCCTCATCTGATTCATTAAAGTAGATTGAAAATAAATGCGGCCCCAGCACTGATTCCTGTATCTATCCAATAGTTACAGATCATCATCCTGAAAATATGTCTTATCTCAACTCCCTGTATTATATTAGTTAGCTAACCTTTTTATCATGCTAAGTACTGCCTCCAATACCATGGGCTCTTATCTTGTTACGTATTGTAATGGTACCTTATCAAATACCTTTTGAAAATCTAAATATATTACATCCACTACTTCCCCTTTATCTATCCTACTTGTTATTTCCTCAAGAGAATCCTTGTAAACTTGCCAGGTATAATTTATGAAGCCATGTTGACTCTGCTTGATGCATTTCTGTTATTATAAGCTTTCTAACAGACCCTAATATTTTCCTAATAACAGATGTTAAGCTAACTGGCCTATTATTTTTGACCTGTTATTTTTGTCTCTTTCCGTTTTTAAATAAATGTGTTACATTTTTAGTTTTCCAGTTCTCTGGAGAGCTGACCATCAGGCTTCTTAGACCACAGCATCAGTGACTTACAAAGAGGGCAGTTGTCAGTAATCTGCTGGAGGAGATTTTGCTGAATAGCTAAAAGACACTCCAATTACCTTGGTACACTGGCATCTGTAGCTATGCTGTCAGCGACCTGCACTTGGCTGGAAACTACTTCAGTGTGTATCTCCTCAGAAATAAGAGAAAAACCCAAGAACTGTTTGTAATGTTCAACCAGTCAAGCAGCATATGTTAGTGGAAAAAGGGGTTCGGGTTTCGGCTCATATCTGCTGTCAGAGAAGCTTTGATGAAAAGATTATCAATCTGAAATATTAACTCTTGTTCTCTCTCCAAAGAAGCTGCTGAGCACCATCCAGCATTTTCAGCTTTTGTTTCAGATTTCCAGCATCCACAATATTTCGGTTTTTATTGCCAGACCTCAGTGTGACCTTCCAATGCAATAGACACTGTGTGGTTTCTCATTGAGCCCAGAAGAAGCTGAGGTAATGCAGCATGAGGCTAATGAAGTGGAACCAGGATCCAGGTTCAATGAAAAACTTTACACCCAGACTCCTCCATGCTAGGAATGTGAGGTAGGAGCTATGAATGTTGTTAGGAAAGTGATGGGGATATGATGCATTGAGTGAGAAGATAGTTAATGTGATTTGAAATGCTGATCCTGCCTGCTCATATCAGGTAATTGAGCTTCATTTGGTACCAAGTACAGGTCCTCAGGGGTATACTCCTAGCATTCACCACCAGAGTTATCTAGTTATCTTCTCTTCTTCACCTGCTTCACCCAATCTCTGCCATCTTGTACCATCATGTAGGGATTAACTTGCTCATACTCTCTTCCACAGTCAGCTTCAGGTCTGCTCCAACAAGAATGCACGACTTCTTCAAGAGGGATTTTTTTTAAGTGTTGTAGGTTAGCTTGAACTGATAGTTAATCCCTCAAGACAGTGCACCCTCTGCTAAGGTTTCCAGCCACTCAGCAGCTTACTCAGATCATAGACAAATATGCACAAATTTTCTGTACTATCGACACCACAAGCAATGGCCACAGATTAATTATGTTTGTGATTCCCTCAGACCTGATAGGACTGCACTTGGTAAACGTTGGAAGACTGATTAAATACTGAGTCTGCACACCTGCTCACCAGGCAAATCCGTCTCAGCCCAACGCTTCAGGTTTCAAATCCATATGTCGAATTAGGCAGCAAAAGACTCTCAAAGATTTACCAAGGTTTTATTGTAAATCTGTAATGTAGAACAAACTTTAGTTTCCAACTTTCCAGACCCTTTCCCTGTCCAGAGGCCAACACTGTGCTGGGGGAAGAACTCTGCTCTTTTTATCCTTCATGGGCCAACTGGCAATTGAACATTTTACAAATTAACTGAATTACAAATGCTGTCCACCAGGGCCAGTAAATCCCAAGCAAAAACAAGGAAGGGAAAAGACAAGGGAGAGGACAAAAGAAAAAATGGGGTTATTGGGAGCAATAATTCACCAGTCCCTATGGTGCTCACCTCTCTATAACAGCCTTAAGAGTTTTAGTGGACACCATGTGCCCCCTCTCTGACGACACCCGGGTGGACATTTAGGTGTGGAAGGGGGACGGGCTGTTGGGATGTGTGATGCCACACTCCCAAACTCACCATGGCCTGGACCTGCTGAAGGCTAGAGCCCAGCTCATCTTTATTAAAAGTAAGCTATCACCAAATTAACCAGTTAAATAACAAGCAAATAACACTTAAATAACAACAACAAAAATATAGGAAAAATAGATCCCAGCTCTTCTTATTCTTTTCAAATCAACCTGTTCACTGATGTTATTATGTACCTCTGGATCAAGTGAGAGTTGAACCTGGGCCTCCTAGCCCAGAGATAGGGACACTTGCACTGTGTCACAGGAGACCAATCCTTCCTAGTCTAGCTAGACTCTTGTCTAGCTCTTTATACTTTACACAAAATCCATTGAGTAGAACTTACTCTCAATCAGCTCCGGAGCTGTTCAATTTGACTTTGAAGAGGATGTGTCTTTCTAACACTGACAATTTACATGGGCAGCTGAGGGAACTAGCAGAATGGGAAAGTGGTTTTGGATCATACTGAAATATAGAGCTTCTGGATAAAACTCAATGGATCAAGTAATTTGTCCTGGTGCCTTTGCCACAGAGTTAATAGCAGAGAGATTCAGCCAAACCTTGCCTGCGAAATGGACCAACACTTTTGGCTCCTTACCTCATTTGTTGAAACTCCTGCAGTCGTGGGCTGCAACATCAAAGGGAACATGTAAAGATTAGACATTTATCAGCAATATTTTTCTCCTTTACAGAACCGCTCCATGCGAAGAAATATACTCCCCTGAACCAAAAGGCAAGTATGTATTGACTGAAATTTTAACACCATTCCATTTGTCAACTCTGGTCAGGTCCAATTACTGACTGGCTGCTCTCAGCCTTGTGACCTGTCCCCATTAACCACTTGAAATCTCCATCCTCACGAAGTCCTGTCTATTCACTGATTGGAAAGCAAACAGCATCTTTGTCATCCAATTAGATGGTTTTTGACCATCAATCAAATATTATCCCACCTGAAATATGTTTAAGATTAATAAATGAAAGCTCAAGGAAAATAAAGAATGTCTGGTACAAGCTCGCTATTATGTCCATTCCCTGATTACTCATAACCCTGAGACTAATCTTTAAAATCATCCAACAGAATGACATAAACAAAAAAAAAAACCCTGTTATAAAGGGGTAGCACAAACAATAGGGTCCAAATACTGTTAAAACCAGTGGGAAAATAACACAAACAAATTATGATTTTGTTCCCTAAATCTCTGGTGCTCTCTGGGTGTCACAGGCTATGGACTGGACATGGTAGACACAGGGAGGATGTTCCCGATGGTAGGTGTATGAGGTCACAGTATGACGATTTGGAGTAGATGATTTAGGACGGAGATGAGGAGACATTTCTTCGCCGGTGAGCCTGTGGAATTCATTACCACTGGAAGTAGTTGATGCAATAAAACATTGGCATTTCAAGAAGTGACTAGATATAGCACGTGGGGGTGAATGGAATCAAAGGTTATGGGGAGAAAGCAGGATTAGGCAACTGACTTGGACAATCAGCTATCATCATGAAGGATGGCGGAGCAGGCTCGAAAAGCTGAATGGCCTCTTCCTGCTCCTATCTTCCATGTTTCTATGTGTACCATCAGACACTGTGTGCTCTCCCTCTAGGAAAAACATGACACTGATGGTACCCCAGAGCACTCTACAGTCTCCAGGACAATTGTGAAGAGATGGCAGCCCTACAGATTTATTTCTATAGGTTTTAAGGCAATACTCAAATACATTCAACTTTGCCATACTTACAAAATATATATTGTTCAATTTAAGTTTAAAAAGTACAATACTCAAAAGGGGTACACTTAGTGGCTGTTACATGGGCAAAAAAAAAGCACATGCAGTTTTTTTTGGTGTGCAATGTTAATCATTTAAACTTTATTAAAGGAAAGATCTTACTTTGAGCAAAACAATAGAAAACAAGCTTTTATTGATCACTCATTCATGGGATGTTGACATCTCTGGCTAGGCCAGCATTTATTGCCCATTCCAAATTACCCATAGGACAGTAAAGGATGAACAACATTGCAGTGGATCTGAAATCACATGTAGGCCAGAATGGGTAAGGATGGCAGATATCTCTCCCTAAAGGACTTCGGTAAACCATGAATTCCAATTTTACCACCTGCCATAGGGGGATTTGAACTCAGAACATTAGTTGGGTTCTGAATTAGCAGGCCAGGGTCACTAGCGCTACATCATTACCTCCCACAAATGCATGAAAGGAAAACCTGAGAGACTTGTCAGGATGTAGAGTAAAAGAATATTTCCCCTTGTGGGCGAAGTTGCCAACACTGTTTCAGCTACATAGCCCTAGGACTGATATCTTCCACTGACAGACTACGCACCATTGGTAGTCAGACCAGTCCCCTCCTTACCTTACTAGTTGACAGAGTTACTCCACTATTCGAGCTCTGGAAATGTAGAGACAACAGAAAGATTAGCTATTGAATTGCAAGAGAATCACTGCACTGCACACAAACTCTGGCTCCAATACAATATTAGTTAATATACTCACTCATAACAAGAATCAATGAATTCAAAGCAGGAGGGGGCCATTCAGCCAATTAAGTTTGCCTTGCCATTCAACAACGTTAAGGCTGATCTGATGTGGCCTCAAGTTGCAGCAGTATGCTGGGTCAATTGTTAGAGCTGTTACCTCACAGCACCAAGAATCTGGCTCAATTCCACCATTCAATGACTGTCTGTGTGGAGTTTGCCCATTCTCCACATGTCTGCATGGGTTTCCTCCCACAGTCCAAAGATGTGCAGTGTCGGGAGTAAGAAAGCTGGTTTTGTGATTGAGTTAATGTCGTGTAACAGTTAAATTTGTTTCTGCTGCTAACAGGCTTATGTGACAGAGTGTTGAGCAGCTTATCTAAGCATGTACACAAGCTACCACAAACTGAACCTAACCGATGTCGCTAGGGTTCGGATCAAGTGACTTATTGATGGAATGTCATGTTGTAATTGGCTTATTGAGTTGCTAAGGCTTGAAAACGAAATGTAATTACATAAAGCTATCAGCGTCTAAATGTTTAAAAATGTAAGCCGAAATTTGAATCAATGCAGTTACACGCTTGTTCTCAGGAACCAGAATGTAACTGTCTCTGCTTCTTAATAAAAATCCTTGAATTTTTATCTATTGATGACTGGTTAGACTTGGAAGGAAAAAGAGAGTATCCAATAGCAGGTTAGATGGATTCGCTATGCTAAATTGCCCATAGTGTTCAAGGATGTGTTGGCTAAGCGGATTAGCCATGGGAAATGCTGGGATATGGGGATACGCAGGGATTGGGTGGGATGCTCTTCAAAAGGTCGGTGTGAACTTGATGGGCCAAATGGCCTGCTCCCGTGCAGTAGGGATTCTATGTTTCTAACTCCACACTCTTTCCCACCACCAATAACCTCAAACTCTGTCGTTAGTCAAGAATCTATCCACTTCTGCGTTAAAAATATTCACCTGTTTCTGCAGAAGAGAGTACCAAAGACTCATGACCCTCGGAGAAGAAAATTCACCTTATCCCCATCTTAAAGGGGAGAACACTCATTGAAACTGTGTCCTGATTTTCAAACTCATTCTAATCTCTCCCCAAAGGGGAAACATCTTTTTACTTTTCATCCTGACAAGTCCCTTCAGGATCTTCCTCTCATTCCTCTAAGCTCTAATCTGTCCAATGTTTTCTCTACAGGTAACCTCTCACCGTCCTGTCAGGAATCAGTCAAGTGAACCTTGTCTGCTCTGTTTCGAATGCATTTTGGTCCTTGCTTAAATTAGATGCCGAGAAGGTAATTTTTTTTTCTCTCCGGTATAAAAACTTACCTCGTGCAGCAGAGGCCCTCTTGTTTTCAGCAGCGGGTGTGTGGAGAGAACGCGAGCCAGGAAGGAAGTGACATATTCGGGCATTGGCTAAACCCGAAACTATACACGTGTAGTGTCTCCCACCCATCCCCACCATCCTCCTCCAGATCATTGGCGGCACGGTGGCTTAGTGGTTAGCACTGCAGCCTCACAGTGCCAGGGACCTGGGTTCGATTCCAACCCCAGGTGACTGTCTGTGTGGAGTTTGCACATTCTCCCTGTGTCTGCATGGGTTTGCTCTGGTTTCCTCCCACAGTCCAAAGATGTGCAGGCTAGGTGGATTGGCCATGCTAAATTGCCCATAGTGTTCAGGGGTGTGTGGATTATGGGGGGATGCTCCAAGGGTCAGTGTGGACTTGTTGGGCCGAAGGGCCTGTTTCCACACTGTAGGGATTCTAATTCTAGTTCGGGAGGCTGAGGGGGTGATAGAGAGGAGTTACAGGGAGGTGGTCACACCCAAGGTACAGGAAACAGATAGCAGGGTGACTATCAGGAAGGGGATAGGCAGATAGTGCAGGGATCCCCTGTGGCTGTTCCCCTCCATAATTATACTGTTGGGGGTGGGGACCTACCAGTGGAAGGCCATAGCAGACAGGCCTTTGGCACTGAGCGTGACCCTGACCCTGTGGCAAAGAAGAGAAGGGGGGAGAATAGGAGAGCAATTGTAGTGGACGATTCGATAGTAAGAGGCACAGACAGGCGGTTCTGTGGATGCGAACGAGACGAACGGATAGTATGTTGCCTCCCGGGTGCCAGGGTCCGTGATGTCTCGGATCGTGGTCTTCAAGATCCTTAAGGGGGAGGGTGAGCGACCAGCAGTCATGGTTCACATCGGTACCAATGACAGAGGTAGAAAAAGGACAGAGAATGCGAAGAACAAGTACAGGGAGTTAGGTTGAAAGCTGAAGTCCAGGACAAACAGGGTAGTTATCTCTGAATTAATACCAGTGCCACGTGATAACAAGGTAAGAAATAGGGAGAGAGTGCAGCTAAACTCGTGGCTACAGGGCTGGTGCAGGAGGGACGGCTTCCATTACGGAATTGGAGCACATTCTAGGGAAGGCGGGACCTGTACGGTAAGGACGGGTTGCACCTGAACCGGAAGGGCACAAATATCCCGGGAGAGAAGTTTGCTTGAGCAATACGGGATGGTTTAAACTAGATTAGCAGGGGGTGGGGAACTGGATTTATAATTCAGAGGATGAGGTATTCAGTATTCATTAGAAACAACAGGAAGTGAGGTTGTTTATAAAGAAATGCGTTCGATGGAGCGTAATTGTGGACACAGATGGTTTGAGGTGTGTATACTTCAATGCTAGAAGTATCAGAAATAAGGCAGATGAACTTAGAGCATGGGTCAGTACTTGGAACTACAATGTTGTGGCCATTACAGAAACTTGGATAACTCACGGTCAGGAATGGTTGTTGGAAGTTCTGGGATTTAGATGCTTTAAAAGAAATAGGGAGAGTGGTAAAAGAGGCGGGGGAGTGGCATTGCTAGTCAGGGCTAGTATAGCAGCTACTGAAAGGCAGTTCAAGAATGAATTGTCCACAGAGTCAGTTTGGGTTGATGTCCGGAACAAGAAAGGAGCAGTCACTTTGTTGGGGCTTTTTTACAGACCTCCGATTATTTGCAGAGAAGTGGAGGAGCGGATTGGGAGGCAGATACTGGAAAGGTGCAGAAGTCACAGGGTTGTATTCATGGGTGACTTCAACTTTCCAAATATTGATTGGAAACATTTTAGTTGTAATAGTTTATATGGAGCAGATTTTGTCCAGTGCGTTCAGGAAGGATTCCTGACACAGGACGTAGATAGACCAACACGAGGAGAGGCCACTGTGGATTTGGTGCTCGGCAATGAACGGGGCCAAGCGTTAGACCTGTTGGTAGGAGAGCATTTTGGCGGTAGCGATCATAACTCTGTTACTTTTACAATAGTCATGGAAAAGGATAGGTACATACAGCAGGGTAAGGTTTGCAATTGGGGGAAGGGTAATTACAATTCTGTTAGGCAAGAACTGGGTAACATAAATTGGGAACAGATGCTGTCAGGGAAGAGCACTATTGAAATGTGGAGATTGTTTAGGGAATGTATATTGCGTGTGCTCGATATGTTTGTCCCCAGCAGACAGGGAAGATGCGATCGAGTGAGGGAGCCTTGGTTCTCAAGAGAGGTCGAACGACTGGTTAAGAGGAAGAAGGATGCGTATGTAAGATTTAGGAAACAAGGAATGGAAAAGGCTCTAGAGGGATACAAGTTATCCAGGAAGGAGCTGACGAAAGAGCTTAGGAGAGCTATAAGGGGGCATGAGAAAACCTTGGCAGATAGGATCAAGGAAAACTCCAAGGCTTTTTACATGTATGTGAGGAATAAGAGAATGACCAGAGAAAGGTTGGGCCAATCAATGATTGTAAAGGGAATTTGTGCATGGAGCCTAAAAAGATAGGTCCTGAATGAATACTTTTCTTAGGTATTCACAATTCAGAGGGACCTGGTTGTAGAGGAGGACAGTGTGAAACAGGCTGGTTGGCTAGAGGAGGTCGAAGTTAGTAAGGAAGATGTACTAGGAATTTTGAGGAACTTGAAGATAAATAAGTCCCTCGGGCCTGATGGGATTTATCCAAGGATTCTATGGGAAGTGAGGGAAGAGATGGCAGGGCCTTTGGCGATGATCTTTTCGTCCTCACTGTCCACGGGTCTAGTGCCAGAAGATTGGAGATTGGCAAACGTCATTCCCTTGTTCAAAAAAGGGAATAGGGATAACCCCAGAAATTACAGGCCAGTTAGTCTTACATCAGTGGTGGGCAAATTATTGGAAAGGGCTCTGAGAGATAGGATTTATGATCACTTGGAAAGGCACAGTTTGATTCGTGATAGTCAGCATGGATTTGCGAGGGGTAGATCATGCCTCACAAACCTTATTGAATTCTTTGAAGAGGTGACCAAACACGTGGATGAAGGTAGAGCAGTGGATGTGGCATACATGGATTTAAGTAAGGCGTTTGATAAGGTTCCCCATTGTAGGCTCATGCAGAAAGTAAGGAGGCATGGAATAGGGGGAATGTGGCAGATTGGAGTCAGAATTGGCTGACCCTTAGAAGACAAAGGGTGGTAGTGGATGGAAAATATTCAACATGGTGCTCAGTTACGAGTGATGTACCACAAGGATCTGTCCTGGGTCCTCTTTTATTTGTGATTTTTGTAAATGATTTGGATGAAGGAGTGGAAGGGTGGATTAGCAAGTTCGCAGACAATACGAAGGTGGGTCACGTTGTGGACAGTGCGGAGGGATGTTCTAGGTTACAAAGGGACATTGATAGGTTGCAGAGCTGGGCTGAGAGGTGGCAGATGGAGTTTAACCCTGAAAAGTGTGAGATGATTCACTTTGGGAGGACAAACTTGAAAGCAGAATACGGGGTTAACAGAAAGACTCTTGGCAGTGTGCAGGAGCAGAGGGATCTTGGGGTTCATGTTTACAGTTCCCTGAAAGCTGCGACCCAGGTAGATAATGTTGTTAAAAGAAAAAGAAAATTACAGCCCTTCGGCCTTCCAAGCCTGCGCCGATCCAGATCCTCTATTTAAATCTGTCACCTATTTTCCAAGGATCTGTATCCCTCTGCTCCCTGCCAATTCATGTATCTGTCTAGATACATCTTAAATGATGCTATTGTGCCCACCTCTACCACCTCCGCTGGCAACTCGTTCCAGGCACCCACCACCCTCTGTGTAAAGAACTTTCCACGTATATCTCCCTTAAACTTTTCCCCTCTCACCTTGAAATCGTGACCCCTAGTAATTGAGTCCCCCACTCTGGGAAAAAGCTTCTTGCTATCCACCCTGTCTATACCGCTCATGATTTTGTAGACCTCAATCAGGACCTCCTCAACCTCTGTCTTTCTTATGTAAATAATCCTAATGTACTCAACCTCTCTTCATAGCTAGCGCCCTCCATACCAGGCAACATCCTGGTGAACCTCCTCTGCACCCTCTCCAAAGCACCCACATCCTTTTGGTAATGTGGCGACCAGAACTGTACGCAGTATTCCAAATGTGGTCGAACCAAAGTCCTATACAACTGCAACATGACCTGCCAACTCTTGTACTCAATACCCCGTCCGATGAACGAAAGCATGCCATATGCCTTCTTGACCACTCTATCCACCTGCGTTGCCACCTTTACGGTACAATGGACCTGAACATCCAGATCTCTCTGTGCATCAATTTTCCCCACGGCTTTTCCATTTACCGTATATTTCGCTCTTGAATTAGACCTTCCAAAATGCATCACCTCGTATTTGCCTGGATTGAACTCCATTTGCCATTTCTCCGCCCAACTCTCCAATCTATCTATATTCTGCTGCATTTTCCGACAGTCCTCTTCACTATCTGCTGCTCCACCAATCTTAGTGTCATCTGCAAACTTGCTAATCAGACCATCTATACTTTCCTCCAGATCATTTATGTATATCACAAACAACAGTGGTCCCAACACGGATCTCTGTGGAACATCACTGGTCACAGTTCTCCATATTGAGAAACTCCCTTCCACTACAACTGTCTGTCTCCTGTTGCCCAGCCAGTTCTCTATCCATCTAGCTAATACACCCTGGACCCCATGGGACTTCACTTTCTCCATCAGCCCACCGTGGGGAACCTTATCAAACGCCTTACTGAAGCCCATGTATATGGCATCTACAGCCCTTCCCTCATCTATCAATATTTTTACTTCCACAAAGAATTCTCTCAAGTTGGTAAGACATGACCTTCCCTGCACAAAACCATGCTGCCTATCACTAATAAGCCCATTTTCTTCCAAATGTAAATAGATCCTATCCCTCAGTATCTTCTCCAGCAGCTTCCCCACCACTGACGTCAGGCTCACCGGTCTATAATTACCTGGATTATCCTTGCTACCCTTCTTAAACAAGGGGACAACATTAGCAATTCTCCAGTCCTCCGGGACCTCACCCATGCTCAAGGATGTTGCAAAGATATCTGTGAAGGCCTCAGCTATTTCCTCTCTCGCTTCCCTCAATAACCTGGAATAGATCCCATCTGGATCTGGGTACTTGTCCACCCTAATGCCTCTTAGAATACCCAACAACTCCCCCCTCCTTATGCTGACTTGACCTGGAATAATCAAACATCTATCCCTAACCTCAACATCCATCATGTCCCTCTCCTCAGTGAATACCGACGCAAAGTACTCATTAAGAATCTCAATTGTTTTCTCTGACTCCTCGCATAACTTCCCTCCTTTGTCCTTGAGAGGTCCAACCCTTTCCCTAGTTAGCCTCTTGCTCCTTATGTATGAATAAAAGGCTTTGGGATTTTCCTTAACCCTGTTTGCTGAAGATATTTCATGACCCCTTTTAGCCTTCTCAATTTAAAGTTAAGAAGGTGTATGGTATGTTAGCTTTCATTAATAGATGGATGGAGTTCAAGAGCCGTGAGGTTATGCTCCAGCTTTACAAAAGCCTGGTTTGGCCACATCTGGAGTATTGTGTCCAGTTCTGGTCGCCTCATTACAGGAAAGATGTGGAGGCTTTGGAGAAGGTGCAGTGGAGATTTGCCAGGATGTTGCCAGGAATGGAGGGAAGGTCTTACGAAGAAAGGTTGAGAGACCTAGGCCTTTTGTCTTTAGAATGATGAAGGATGAGAGGTGACTTGATAGAGGTATAGATAGAGTAGACAGCCAGAGACTTTTTCCTAGGGTGGAGGTAGCTATTACGTGGGGGCATAGTTTTAAAGTGAGTGAAGGTAGATATAGGGGAGACATCAGAGGTAGGTTCTTTACTCAGAGAGTGGTAGGCGCGTGGAATGCATTGCCGGAGAGGGTAGTGCAGTCGGCCTCATTAGGGGCATTTAAGCAGCTAATAGATAGGCATATGGATGATAGTATAAGGTAGTGATGGAGGTTAGATAGAACTTAGGATTAGGGTAAAAGTTCAGCACAACATAGTGGGCCGAAGGGCCTGCACTGTACTGTACTGTTCTATATTCTATGTTCTATGCCAAAATTGTACACAGTCCTCCACACAGCTCAACAACCTTCTTTGCAACTGGAGCAAAACATTTCCACTTTAATATTCCATTCCTCTGGCAATAACTAAAACCATCCAATTTGTCTTCCTAATCACTTGCTGTGCCTGCAAAATGAATTAATGTGATTCATGTACCAGGAAACCTGGATCCCTCTGTACCTTACAGTTCTGTAATCTCTCTCCATTTGCCACATTGAGAATTCTTTGACACCTTTTAAGGGTCTGCATTGGAATTAAATGAGTTCCCATTTCCTGGTAGTTGCCATCTCCAGTTGAGACTATTTCAATGTTGGTGGCAGTTCATCTGATGGAATATCAGGTGCCATAGATTGACCACATATGCTAAGCCAAATGGACAAGGATTACAAAAACCCAGAAAACCACACCACAATCTTCAGGAACCTTCATGTTCAATCTGGAGATTAATTTGAGCCAATACAACACAATGAATGGCCCAGGGTGCTTTAGGTGAAATACCAAACCCAGTGTTTGTGAGACATAACTCAACAATTACATCCAATAAATCTAGCTTCCACTTGTCTGCAAATCTTTCTTTTCACCTGGACAACTTTGAACAGTTGATGCAGCATAAGTGCAGAATTCTGTTCCAAAAATATATTATAGGCTCATGCTCTGATAGGATCCTACCTCTGGCCTCTAGCCTATTTTTTTCTGATTCAAGAAACACTTGTCTAAAATGTACCCTGATATGAGTTTGAAATATTCAGTCCCGCACGCTTCACCTGCCTTATTTAGTGCGTCAAACAGGCCAATGGTAAAGGACATTGTCCAAATGTAGCCCCTGGTTAGCCAGACAGTGAGCCAGATGCTGCTCTTCAATGCTGGGTGTGAGTATTTGACAGTTCAAAAAGGCCTTGATGCAAAATAGGGCACCAGCTACTTTGGACTTTTTGACCACTCATTGTGCCCGAAGTTGTAATGAGGTCTTTATCACTTAGCCATCTTACAGCCCAGTGTCAGCCCGGTGGGACTTTGATGTACACATGGAAGTTGCAGTTCAATGTGAGTAAAGGTGAAACCACAGGTGGAACATAACTCACACCCTGGGATTCACTCACTTCATCGTCCATCTGTTATCCATAGCTTAACCCAATGAAAGCTTCTCTCAGTGAGGTGAGAATTCTATTCACAGAGTTCAAGGTGGAGGTCCCGTTGATGCTGGTGAACTGCAGCATGACTGTAAATCCTTGAAGTGCTGTTGTTTTCAGTAGATTCTGAGTTCCAAACCTACTCTAGGGTGTGAGCCCATTATCAAGACCAACGCTGCATTTTCCAACTTGTTCTAAAGATGTTAAACTCAGCCCCTACCTGGTCTCTCAGGTATAAAAGTTCCATTTGAGCAAGAGCTGAGAGTTGTCCTGAGTACCTGAGCCAACAATTGGTGTGGATAGTTGACTGTATGTTTAGTGATATATTCACCATAAAGCTCTTAACTGTCGGTGTGTGAAAGCCACTGTGGAAAGGGTGTTTGTATAACACTGAGCAGCGTGAAACATAACATAATAACCCAACATTCCTGGAACTACAATATGATTTTTTTGACGCAGGCTTGTTGCAGTTAGTGCCTTTGTTGCTCAGAGGTCACTCACCCTGGATGATGATGCTGTTGTTTCAGCAGAAATCTGAAAAGGCAAATTTTAACGTCACAGACTGAGGTAAAGCAATCTGTAATCCCAATCTGAAGGTGTTATGTTCTCTGCCTTGAGGTGGGGAAGGGAGCTAGTGCAGAATTTAACTGTGTGTCCAGTCAGCTTCCTCCTCACCCTCCTGTGGAGGAGGTTCCCCACAGATAGTATCCCACAGAGCTTCTTATTATTAATTTTAAGTTATAAATTAATACAATTAATGCCTGACTTGAGGCCATTTCCAGAACTCCTGGAATTCTCCTGGAGATGGACAAGTCCTCACTGAGGCCAATGGTAGCTGCCCAGTTACAAGCTGTGAGGTGGACAGTTTGGCCAGTGGATAAGTCATTAACACCTTCTTGCCATGACCCAACCCCACACAGACTCTGGAATAAAAATTTCAAGTCCATAACCACAATGAATCCTGAGGAGGCCTTTCTGTTTTCACAGCACTGCTCCTGACAGATGTGGCCATATCTGGTTTTGAAATCTTTAACATGCGTCTGTTGGCATCTCCCATTTGAGGCTTTCTCCTAGATCCCATACCTACCTACTAACAGAGATAGCCAAGTTCTTGTTTAGTAGGGGAAGCAAGGATTATTATTAAAACGGGAGATGTACAAAAGGCCAGAAATTTAAAAAATGCAGGGGTCTCACAGATTTATAGATCAAGACAAGGTCAGACAAATGGAGAGGAGGAAGGCAGTCGTGCTTTGGATGAACTTTAATGTTCAATGGATGGTCCGTTTTTAGAGGATGCTGTCATGTTTGGCGGATGGTCTTGTATTCAGTGGGTGCTGCCACTTTTACCGATGGTCTTGCGTTTAAGGATGGTCCCCTGTTTAGAGGCTGGTTTGAGAATTTAGAGGCTGGTCTCTTGTTTAGGAAATGGTCTAGTTTTCATGGGTTGGTCCAGTGTTTAGTTGATGGTATAATGTATAGTATGTGCGACAGGAAAGGTTAGACAGAGTGAAGTTCTCTCTATACTCCCCCAATTAAATACTCCCAGAACAGATTCAGCATGGGATTAGATATAGAATAAACTTTCCTCCACACCACCCCTATCAAACACTCCCAGGATAGGGACAGCACAGGGTTAAATACAAAGTAAAGCTCCATGTATCCTGTCCCCCATCAAACACTCTGCAACACCTCTTTACGGGATTGAACTGGTGTCTCAGTATTCTGGAGACTGTGGCCATTCCAACAATATTTTCAGTTTTCAATTGATCTTTTTACTCTTGAAATGTGTTTAAGTACCCAAATGTTGTCCTCTTTTACTGTTATCCCAGAATAATTAACCAATTAAAGAAATCTGGCATTGACTATCACACAGTTAGTTTGATTGGTTGAAATTTCAAGTGACTTACCGCAGTACGTACGTTGCTTTTTGTTGTCAAGCTCTTCAGTTTGTGTTTGAATAAAGAAATAGAAAAAGGTTAAAAACTAATCAGACAAAGTAACATTAGAAAGCTGTTCAATGGAGACACTGGAAACTGCCAAGGCTACGGGCCCTGACGACATTCCATCCATAGTACCGAATACTTAGGCCCCAGAACTTGCTGCTCCCTTAACCAAACTCTTCTAGAACAGTTACAACATCTACCCGGCAATGTGGAAAATTGCCCAGGTATGTCCTGTACACAAAAAGCAGAACAAATCCTACCTGGCCAATTACTACCCCATCAGTTTCCTCTCAATCATCAGTAAAGTGATAGAAGGTGTCATCAACAGTGTTATCAGGCAGCACCTGCTCAGCAATAACCTGCTCAGTGACACCCAGTTTTGGTTGCACCAGGGCCACTTGCAGCTTTGGTTCAAACCTGGACAAAAGAGCTGAACATCGGCGGTGAGGTTAGAGTAACAGCCCTTCACAACGAGGCCACAGTAAAAAGATTGTGGCATCAAGGAACCCTAGCAAAACTGGAATTAGTGGAAATCAGGGGAACTCCACTGGTTAACATCAATAGTGGGGAAAATTCTTGAATCCATTATCAAGGACTTTATAGTGGAGCGTTTGGAAAGCAGTAGCAGGATCAGACAGAGTCAGCATGGATTTATGAAGGGGAAATCATGCTTGACAAATCCGTTGGAATTCTATGAAGATGTAACTAGTAGAGTTGACAAGGGGGATCAAGTTGATGTGGTATATTTGAACTTTCAGAAAGCGTTTGACAAAGTCTCACATAAGCAATTATTGTGCAAGATTAAAGCACAAGGGGTTGGGGGACATGTATTGAGATGGATAGAAAACTGGTTGGCAGAGAGGAAACAAAGGGTAGGTATTATTGGGTCCTTTTCAAATTGGCAGGCAGTAACTAGTGGGGTATCACAGGGATCAGTGCTGGGACCCCAGCTATTCACAATATTTATTAATGATTTGGATGAGGGAACAAAATGTAACATCTCCAGGTTTGCAGATGATACTAAGTTGGGTGGGAGGGTGAACTGTGACTAGGATGCAGAGATCCTTCAGCATGATCTAAACAGGTTGGGTGAGTGGGCAAATCAATGGCAGATGCAGTATCAATTGGATGAATGTGAGGTTATTCACTTTGGAAGCAGAAACAAGAAGGTAGATTACTACCTGAATAGCTGTAAGTTGGGAGAGGGGAGTGTGCAGTGGGACCTGGGTGTCCTTGTGAACCAGTCGCGGAAGGTAAGCATACAGGTGCAGCAGGCGGTAAAGAAGGCAAATGGTATGTTGGCCTTCATTGCGAGAGGTTTTGAGTACAGGAACAGGGATGTGTTGTTGCAGTTATACAGGGCCTTATTGAGACCGCACCTGGACTATTGTGCGCAGTTTCTGTCTCCTTTTCTGAGGAAGGATGCTCTTGCTGTCGAGGGAATGCAGCAAAGGTTTACCAGGCTGATTCCAGGGATGGCAGGACTGACATGTGAGGATAGATTGACAAGTTTAGGATTGGTTTTGCTGGAGTTCAGATGAATGAGGGGAGATCCCATAGAGACTTATAAAATTCTAACAGGACTAGGCAGGGTGAATGCAGGGAGGATGTTCCCGATGGTGGGTGTGGTGTGTCCAGAACCAGGGGTCATGGCATGAGGATTCAGGGTAGACCATTTAGTATGGAGATGAGGAGACATTCCTTCATCCAAAGAGTGGTGAGCCTGTGGAATTCATTACCACAGGAAGCAGTTGATGCCAAAACATTCAATGTATTCAAGAGGCATCTAGACATAGCACTTGGGCCGAAGGGGGTCAAAGGATAAGGGGAGAAAGCAGAATTAGGCTATTGAGTTGGATGATCAGCCGTGATTGTGATAAATGCCAGAGTAGGCTTGAAGGGCTGAATGGCCTCTTCCTGCTCCTATCTTCTATGTTTCTATGATTGGAGCTGGTATATAGGAAGATGCTTATAGTTGTTCGAAGTCAGTCATCTCATCGCCAGGATATCTCTGCAGGAATTCCTCAAGGTTTTGTCCTAGGCCCAACCATTATCAGTTGCTTCAATGACATTCCATCCATCATAAAATCAGAAGTGAGGATGTTTACTGATGTTTGCACAACGTTCAGCATGATTCACAGCTCCTCAGAGACTAAAATAGTCCATGTTTAAAATTGGCAAGATCTGGATAATATCTAGGATTGGGGTGACAAAAGGCAAGTAACATTTGTGGCACACAAATGCCAGACAATAACCATTTCTAACAAGAGACTATCCAATTATTGCCCCTTGATATTCAATGGCATCATTATCAATTAATCCCCCAACAACAACAACTCAGGAGTTACCATTGACCAGAAACTCACCCGGATTAACCACATAAACACAATGGCTACAACAGCAAGTCAAAGGCTAGGAATACTTTAGCAAGTAACTCACCTCCTGACTCCCCAAAGTCTGTCCACCATCTACAAGGCATAAGTCACAAATGTGATGGAATATTCCCCACTTGCCTGTGGAGCTCCAACAATACTCAAGAAGCTTGGCACTAGCTAGGATAAAGCAGCCCACTTGATTGGCAATACATCCACAAGCATCAACTCCTTCCACCACTGAAGCTCAGTAGCAGCAGTGTGTATTATCTAGAAAATGTACTACAGAAATTCACCAAACATCCTTGGACAGCACCTTCCAAACCCATGTCAAGTGCAGATACTTGGGAATTTCACCACCTGCAAGTTCCCCTCCAAGCCACTCACCATCCAGTCTTGGAAAATAATAAAGTTCCTTCACTGTTACTGAGTCACAATCCTGGAGCTTCCTCCCTAATGGCATTGCACATCTACCTACAGCACATGGACTGCAGCTGCTCTAGAAAGCAGCTCATCACCACCACCTTCTCAAAGACAAATGCAGAAAGGTTGTTTTCCCTTGTGGGAGACTCTGGGAGGGTGTAACATCACAGCAAGAAGTTGCCCATTTAGGCCAGAGGTAAGGAAGAATTTCTCCTCTCAGAGGGTAGTGAATCTGTGAAATTCTTTACCACAGAGAGCTGTTGAGGTTGGTTCATTAAGGATGTTCAAGGCTGAGACAGACAGATTTTTACTCAGTAAGGAAATCAAGGCTATGAGGAAAAGGCTGGAAAATGGATGGGGGAGCAGAGTTGATGGGCTGAATGGCCTACAACTGCTCTTACATATTGTAGCCGTACCTGCTAAGTCAGCATGTTGGAGCAAAGTGTGACTGGATCAGTCATAGAACTTTCAGCTGTGCCACAATAAAATTTAATAACCTTCTCAGCACTGTCAGGATAAGACTCCTCTTCATAGCTCCCTTTCTCTGGACATGCCTTGTGACAGTTACATTATCACCAGACATGACCCTGCTGCACAGTAAACCCTTTCCTGTCATTACGATGGGCTAGTTCACAGTAGCTCCTCATACACAAACAATATGTGCTCCTACTTCAAAATGATCACATACAATGCTCTGCCTTGATATTGTTTGAACTTCTATTCATTCTATCTGTTTAATGAAGTTCTCCATACCCCACACTTCCTCCCTTACAGTAATTTCCTCTCTTACTCAATCTTCCCCTTCCCCTCTGCTTGCACAGTCTGTTCGTACACACTCACAGCCTGACTCATTTCCATCAATTGCACTCACCCCCGTACAGCATACAGAGCAAACCCCCCTGAGCAATTCAACCCAATTAACCCTGGAAGTCTGACCCACTAACCCCCACCTCCTGGACAATCCGTCTCCTCTCCCGCCAATCCCCAGTCAATCCGAACCACTAACCCCCATCCCCCTGGGACAGTCCAACACACTAACCCACACCATCCACCACGCTCCCCCCTCACCCCCCCCACCCCCCAGGCAATCCAACCCACTAACCCCAACACCCTCCCCTCCGCACCCCTCCCCCCACCCACCGCCAACCCCAGTCAACCTGACCCAATAACCCCCATCCCCCCAGGACAGTCCAACACACTAACCTACGCCTCCCCTGGGCAATCTGACCCATTAAGCTCCAGTCCTGGGACAGTCCAACACACTAACCCACACCATCCACCCACCCCAACTTCCACTCCCGCCCCGAGGCAATCCGACCCACTAACCCCAACCACTCCTCCCCCACCTCCCCAGTCAACCTGACCCACTAGCCCCCACCCCCCGGGACAGACCAACACACTAACCCCCACTTCCCCGGGCAATCTGATTCACTAACCCAAACCCTGGGCAATCCGACCCACTAAGCCCCAATCCCCAGACAATCCGGACAACTATCCCCCCACCCCCTGCCCTGCCCTGGGACAACCCAACACAATAATCCCCCAACACCCGCCCCAGGGCAGTGGTGCACTAACCCTCACTCCCCTCGGCCAGTGACACAGTAACCCGCCCATACCCCAGGACAGTGACTCACTAACTCTCGACTTCCCCGGCTACATTGACAGATGGGAGAACATTAGTCTCATATTGAGAGAGGCTTGGGGAGACATGGAGCTGCATGTCTGCAGTGGAGGACACTGGCGTTAGAAGTGTGAAGAACGTGTGGCCATGTCATCTAGGTCCTTCAGGCTGGAGGGCCCCCACTATCCAGGAATTGACCTCTTTCCCTTCCCCTGCATTGTTCGAGTGAGCCTGAGCTGTCACAAACAGGACAGTCCCAGGGACAATATCTCACCGTAATCGCTACTCACTGTACGGCAGGATCAATCACTCTCAGGAATTCACATGGAAAATTCCAGACTGCTCTGCTTGGACACTGCTGCAACCGAGCTACCCAACTTTAATGGCAGCTTTCCTGGAGACCTGTCATACCACTTACCTCACACTCCCCGAAATGGAGTATTTTTACTCAAGACTTGGCTACCACTTCGCAGAACATCTACGTTCTGCTCGCAAAAAAATTCCGAACTACCTCAGAAATAGTAGGAACTGCAGATGCTGGAGAACCTGAGATAACAAGGTGTAGAGCTGGATGAACACAGCAGGCCAA
>JAHRHZ010000071.1:1542384-1618272 GCA_024137785.1 Ginglymostoma cirratum
GCTGTGTTCATCCAGCTCTATACCTTGTTATCTCTGAACTACCTGTTGCCTGCCGCTTCAATGCACCATCCTGCTCCCTGTCCAACATCTCTGTCTCTGGCTTGCTGCAGTGTTCCAGTGAAGCCCAATGCAAGCTGGAGGAACAACACCTCATTTTCCGCTTGGGGACCCTACAGCCCTCCGGCCTCAATATTGAGTTCAATAATTTTAGGGTCTAAACTCTCCCATGTCCTAGCCCCCTCCCCCACACACCAGGCCTTGTTACCACATAGCCTGCCATTACACACCCCCTGTCGTTAGTCACTAACAATCCCCATTAACAACTACTCACCCTCCCAGCCTGATTGTTAGCAACTCCTTTGTCTGTCCAACTGTCTTTCTCTCTCTTTGGGCTCCATCTTATCGTTTACTCCCTACCCCACCCACCTCCCTATTTGCTGCACATAAACTGACGTTTTCCCAGCCACCATCAGTTCTGAGGAAGGATCACCGGACCTGAAACGTTAATTCTGTTTTTCCCTTCACAGATGCTGCCAGACCTGCTGAGCTTTTCCAGCAACTTTGTTTCTGTTCCTGATTTACAGCATCTGCAGTTCATTCCATTTTTATTTTTACTCAAGGTTTTACACTTCATCCATTGTCTAAACAGCTCCAAGGAGCAGGAGACCAGCAGGGAAAGAGGGAAGACTGAGGGGGAAATGTGAGGGAAAACTGATTGGAGGGATGGAAGAGAAAACCAAGGAGAGGATGACAGGGAAAACTGAGGGGAGACAGGAGAAACCGAGGTTAGAAAAAAGAGGATCAATACTGTGAAGCATATAGAATCATAGAGTTATAGAGTCATGCTGCATGGAAACAGGCCCTTTGGCCCAACTCATCTGTGCATATCACCCAATTCTGGAGACTCCCAGTTTGAGAGTGTTAAACCTCACACCCCTACCTCCGATCACCCATCCCCAAATCCAGACCCACTGTGCAGAGGTTTCGGAGAATCCCCTCCTATGATTACTGAAAGTTGCCATTCCTGATCCTCCAGCCTCATACACAAGATCCCAGATCCATGTTGGTGTCATCATGGAAGGAGAGGCCAGTGATAACTCACAATAATATAAAACACCACCACACCTGTCATCAAACTTCCTGATCTTACACATGAACATACCGGTTAGGAGCAGGAGCAAGCTATTCACCCCTTCAAGCCTGCTCTGCTATTCAACAAGATCATTGCTGACCTGATTTTAAACTCAACTCCACATTCCCACCTAGCCCTCAATAACCATTCCATCCCTTGCTTACTGATAATCTCCCACCTCTGCTTTATAATTATTCAAAATGTCTGCTTCCATCAACATTTCAGGAAGAAAGCTTCAAAGACGCTTGGCCCTCAGAGAAACAAATCCTCCTCATCTTGTAAAGACCCCACTTTTAACATTTTTTGTTTTAGATTGTAGACCAAAACGGGAAAAGTATTGCTTTAAACTGAGGAGACTGTAGAACAAGCTGCTGGAATACATTGTGAATTGCCTTTACCCAGTTGCTTTGTGCAAGCAATGGGTGAAGATATGAGTGTGTAGGGCTGCACTCTAACAGGAGAGAGACACCTGGTGATGGTGAGGGTCACCATACCTCAGAGGAGGGGAGGATCTATTAGGAGATCCCTTCACGCTTACCCTAGCTGGGGCAGGAATTGAACCCACACTGTTAGCAGCACTGCATTTGCAAACCAGCTATCCAGGCAACTGATCTCAATGACCAACAAACAAGTAAAGACTGTATAGTCAACTGACCTGCATTTTCAAAAAACTGAACGAGAAATAAGGAGATTTAGGGTGGCACAGTGGCTCAGTGGTTAGCACTGCTGCCTCACAGCACCAGGGACCCGGGTTTGATTCCACCCTCAGGTGACTGTCTGTGTGGAGTTTGCACATTTTCCCTGTGTCTGCGTGGGTTTCCTTCAGGTGCTCTGGTTTCCTCCCACAGTCCAAAGATGTGCAGGCTAGGTGGATTGGTCATGCTAAATTGCCTGTAGTGTTCAGGGAGGTGTAGATTGGGTGGGTCTGGGTGGGATGCTCTGAGGTTCAGTGTGGACTTGTTGGGCCAAAGGACCTGTTTCCATACTGTAGGTATTCTATTTTAGATCAGAAGGAAGACTGAAAAAGCTGCAGATGCTGTTAATCAGAAAAAAAGTCATAAGTTGCTGGAAAAGCTCAGCTGGTCTGGCAGCATCTGTGAAGAGAAATCAGAGTTAATGTTTTGGGTCCAGTCACCCTTCCTGAGAACTGATAGTAGTGAGGAAAATGTCGGTTTATATGCAGAAGATACGGTGGGAAGGAAGGAGTAAACGATAGGTGGGGATAGAATCCAAAGAGTGAAAACAATAATTGGACAGACAGAGGAGTTGAAACTGATCAGGCTGGGAGGCTGAATAGTTGTTAATGGGGGCTGTTAGTGGTTAACAATAGGTAGTGTGTAATGGCAGGCTGTGTGATAACAAGGCCTGGTGTGTGGGGTAGGGGGCTGGGACATGGAAGAGTTTAGGCCCCAAAATTATTGAACTTGATATTGAGTCTGGAGGGCTGCAGGGTCCCCAAGCGGAAAATGAGATGTTGTTCTTCCAGCTTGTGTTGAGCTTCGCTGGAACACTGCAGCAAGCCAGAGACAGGGATGTTGGCCAGGGAGCAGGGTGGTGTGTTAAAGTGGCCGGCAGAACTCTGACCTGAATAAAATGAGAGGAGTTATAGGGGAAGTTGTTGAGGGTGAGGACGAGCTCGGCCAAGCAGAGGAGGGTGGTGGTGTGTGGGGATGGTCCAAGGCTTTGCTCCAGGAAGAAGCGGAGGGTCCTGCGACGATCCTGGTTGGGGGTTGGACATATAAAGGGATTACATATCCACAGCCCTACAGCACCTACTGCTGCAACCGGCGAAGGTGTAACACTTGCCCATTTACCTCCTCCCTCCCCAGTATCCAAGGGCCCAAACATATCTTCCAGGTGAAGGAACACTTCACCTGCACTTCCCAGAATCTAGTCTACTGCATTCGCTGCTCACAATGTGGTCTCCTCTACAGTGGGGAAACGAAGCGTAGACTTAGGTGATCGCTTCACAGAACATCTCCTTTCTGCTCGCAAAAAAGACCCTGAGCTTCCAGTTGCTTACCACTTTAATGCACCACCCTGTTCCCTGGCCAACATGTCTGTCTCTGGCTTGCTGAATTGTTCTAGCGAAGCTCAACGTAAGCTGGAAGAACAACACCTCATTTTCCACTTGGCGACCCTGCATCCCTCCGGACTCTATCAAGTTTAATAATTTTAGGGCCTAAAACTCCTTTGTCTGTTCAACTGTTCTGCTTTCTCTTTAGGCTGTTTCCCCACTTATCATTTACTCCTTCCCCTCTCCCCCACCCAATTTTCCCAACTACCATCAGTTCTGAGGAAGGGTCACCCAACCCGAAACATTAACTCTGATTTCTCTTCATAGATGCTGCCAGACCTGCTGAGCTTTTCCAGCAACTTTTGATTTTGATAGAGATCAGAAGGATTCAGAAGAAGCAAAACCATTGAATACTGTGAACTGGTGTTGTTGAACTGTATTTTCCCAGTATTTTTTTCCCTACCAATTAGATCTATGTTTGACTGTGCGTGTAGGACTTTTGGAGGAGGATAGAGCTTAACGCGCAAGAGTTATAAGTTGATAACTCATAGTTTTGGCGGGTTCCTTGACATAAATAGCAGAGCATGTCATGCTCAGCAAACTGGTCGGTGTTAACTTGAGTCCACCAACAGATAAATTGGAGTAAATCCCTAACTTTTGAGATGATTTGAGGTGAGGGGTTGAGCATCTGTGCACTTTCCCAAACGGGTTGCGATGATCTCTGATTTAAATGGAGTGACCCCTGAATTTTAACTGTGACCTTAGAGAGACCCTGGAATATCTGTTGCTCAGAATGTTAACAAGGCAGGCATGATGTTACCTTGGTTACAACAGCCGTGATTATGTTGCATTATGAGAAACACAGTGCACTGTACCTCTGAACAACATTGTAAGGCTTGTAATCCCGAAGGCCTAAAAAGAACACTTCTATATTTGTGAGGGGAACTCACAGAGTGGAAGATAGTGAAATGAATTCAGATAATTTAAAAAATCTAAAATGAAAACCCAATGTCATTAATGGTGACCATGAAACTTTTGGACTGTTGTATGAATACATCTGTGTCCCGAATGCCCAGAGGGAGACTCCAGCAAGAAACCAATGATTCTTAGGAGCAAACTTTCTGTTGTACTGGAGCTCCATGTCAAAGTATAAGGTCAAGTCGGATAAATGTCTCATTCACGAGTGTACCCATTAGATTTTCAGAAGTTTAGTTGCTTTTCATCTCCATTTCAAGATATTCCTCCTGAGGCCTGAACATAATTAATACTTGGCAAATGAGTATTAAGCATACAGTGAGACAGGGAGGTAACATGGGCCATAGAGATATAGGGGCTATGAAGGGGTCATGAGGGATATAATGGGGCATGGAGGGGTCTGAGGTATGACACCTTGCAGGAGGCATTGAGTCATGAGAAGGTGTGGAGTGGCTATTGGGATTTGAGGAGTCATGAAGTGAGTGTGACGAATATGAGAGGGCTTGGAAGAGAATGGAGATGGATAGAGGGGTGGTGAGGAGTATTAGAGAACGAGGCAGGTGTCCCTCAAATTAATTATCCCCACCTCAGCACCCAGGCTCCCTAGTTGCCTTTAGAATCATATAGCTGCATCCTACCCACATATATCTCCAAAACATCTCCAGCAGGTATGGTCAGAGGAGAAAGGCCTGGGATTCTGAGATTGTCAAACAACCCAACTCATGCTTCCAAAACTCAACATGAAAATTGGGCCCACTATTCCCAGTCACTCCTGTCCATCTGGGAGCAGACACAACATACACAATGCTTGTCAAAAATGCCAGGGGTTTGACAACGAAGCTGAACATTACAGTCTGTCTCGCAAGTTAACTCAAACCTCATGTTTATGGGGACAGAAACAGCAGGCACCTGCATTAAACAGCTTAGTATAATTGCACCCAGCCAGAATACGAGTCTGCCTCAAAGACATAATATCTCAGATGTCCCCTGTCATTATTTCTTAGCATTGACAGTGTAGGTGGTGCCACACTGGCAATGTCACTGGGCGAGTAATGTCTAGGGACATGGGTTCAAATCCCATTGTGGCAGCTGGTGAAATTTAAATTTAATTAACAAATCCAACATAGTAACCTTGAATCAACAGTGTTGCATGAATAAACCTATCTGGTTCACTTAGGGCCTTAACGGAAGACAATCTGCCATCCTTACCTGTTCTGACTAACTATGACTCCAGATCCACTACATTGTGTTTGACTCTCAAATGCCCTCTGAAATGGCCCCTAGTAAACTATTCAGTTCAAGGGCAATTAGGGATGGACAATAAATGCTAACCTTGCCAACAATGCCCACATCTCATGAAAGAATAAATAACAATAAATGATGTTGCTGTTTGGTGCACTGTAACTAACACTCTATTTGTCGTATAAAATATTGAACTGTTGATAATTGATCATATGTCTGGACCAGGTTGGGATACTCAAGCCTCACTACTTCCAGAGTCATCACAATAAAATTACAGCTTTAATCAAATTACAGAGTCCCCAATTTTCCCATCCAATGAGCTCAGGTTAATAGAAACCACTGACTATGTGTCTGCATTTAACAAGAAAATACTACTTATTACAAAGAAATTATTGCTAACCCCAGGCAAACAAAACTGAATTATCTGAACTGAATTATAACTCGACTCACTGAAACTCCAACTACTTCCTAAGCCACTGCACATGCATAAAAACAGACATCGATGAGTAGAAGGAAATGTACTGGGGAAACACAGTTAAGTAGCACCAGTTTATATAATTCGATGAGGTATCTGTCTTAGTTTTTCTGAATCCTTCTGATCTCTGACCTCTTTATTTACTTTCAGGTCTTTACTGAAGACACAGGGATATCGACACATTAACTGCTCAGTCTTTCAGTCACTGGTTAGACGTGACTTGGGGCTCAGTTAGCTTGGGTGGCTGGTTTGTGATACAGAGTGACACTAATGGCATGGGTTTAATTTCTACACCAGCTGAGGTCACCACGAAGGACTGCCTTTTTTGATTTTGTCCCTTGCCAGAGTTGTTCTGTCCCTTAGGTTAAGCCACCAGCAGTCATTTGTCTGTCTGTCTGTGTCTCTCTCCCTAATGAGAGAGGAACCATATGATTCTCTGGGACTATAATGACCTTACTTTTAAAGGCAACAGCTGGCACCAACTGGGAAGAGATATTGGGAATTTTTCTTACATTTCAGTTGGTTACTTCAGTGCAGAGAGAGAAAAAGAGAGATGCTTTCTCTTTGAGTCTGGACAACATATGGATCTGTATTGTTCACATGAAAACAAACAGACAGAGAGAGGCACAGAGACTCAGAGAGAAAGAGATTGCAAATGAGTATCTGGAGGTTTCTACATTGTTCCTGTACTGTTTGTACCTCTCTGCTCACCCACCTAGGAGCCAATCAGAGAGCTGCTGTCATGCCGCTGGCTCCTAACCTCCAGCAGCTGGCCCTGATTGCACAAACCAACCAGCGATCTGTCTCCAGGCAAATAATGCTTTGCTCAGGCCCATAGTGCTGTGTCATTTTAAATACCTTCCCCCACTGCTTGAACAAAGCAGCAGCGTAACAACAACTCATAATGAGTTTCATAAGTCATAGAGTCAGGATCAGAGTCATACAGCATGGAAACAGACCCTTCAGTTCAACCAGTCCATACCAAACATAATCCTAAACTAAACTAGTTCCACCTGACTGCTCCCGGCCTATATTACACAGTATGTAGATGGACCAACAAGAGGAAAGGCCACGTTGGATTCGGTGCTTGGCAAGAACCGTTAGACCTGAGTTAACAAGGTGTAGAGCTGGATAAACACAGCAGGCCAAGCAGCATCAGAGGAGCAGGAAAACTTGACGTTTCGGGCCTAGACCCTTCTTCAGAAATGGGGGAGGGGAAGAGGGTTCTGAAATAAATAGGGAGAGAGGGGGAGGCGGATAGAAGGTGGATAGAAGAGAAGATAGGTGGAGAGGAGACACACAGGTCAAAGAGGCGGGGATGGAGCCAGTAAAGGTGACTGAAGTGGGGAGGTAGGGACGAGATAGGTCAGTCCAGGGAGGACGGACAAGTCAAGGGGGCAGGATGACGTTAGTAGGTAGGAGATGGGCGTGGGGCTTGTGGTGGGAGGAGGGGAAATATTGGAGGAAGCACAGGTTAGGGAGACGGGGCAGAGCTGGCCTGGTTTTGGGATGCGGTGGGGGGAGGGGAGATTTTGAAGCTTGCGAATTCCACATTGATACCATTGGGCTGCAGGGTTCCCACGCGGAATATGAGTTGCTGTTCCTGCAACCTTCGGGTAGCATTGTTGTGGCACTGCAGGAGGCCCAGGATGGACATGTCGTCTGCGGAATGGGAGGGGGAGTTGAAATGGTTCGTGACTGAGAGGTGCAGTTGTTCAGCGCGAACTGAGTGTAGGTGTTCTGCAAAGCGGTCCCCAAGCCTCCGCTTGGTTTCCCCGATGCAGAGGAAGCCACAACGGCTACAGCGGATGCAGTATACCACATTGGCAGATGTGCAGGTGAACATCTGCCTGATGTGGAAAGTCTTCTTGGGGCCTGGGATTGGGGTGAGGGAGGAGGTGTGGGGGCAGGTGTAGCACTTCCTGCAGTTGCAGGGAAAAGTGCCAGGGGTGGTGGGGCTGGAGGGGAGTGTGGAGCAGACAAGGGAGTCACGGAGGGAGTGGTCCCTCCGGAAAGCAGATAAAGGTGGGAACGGAAGAATGTCTTTGGTGGTGGGGTCGGATTGCAGATGGCGGAAGTGTCGGAGGATGATGCGTTGGATCTGGAGGTTGGTGGGGTGGTATGTGAGGACGAGGGGAATTCTGTTATGGTTATTATTGCGGGGAGGGGGTGTGAGGGATGAGTTGCGGGAAATGCGGGAGACACGGTCGAGGGCGTTCTCGACCACTGAGAGGGGGATGTTGCGGTCCTTGAAAAATGAGGACATCTGAGATGTACAGGAGTGGAATGCCTCATTCTGGGAGCAGGTGCGGCGGAGGCAAAGGAATTGGGAATAGGAGATGGCATTTTTGCAGGAAGGTGGGTGGGAGGAGGTGTATTCTAAGTAGATGTGGGAGTCGGTGGGTTTGAAATCGATATCGGTTTCTAGGTGGTTGACGGAGATGGAGACAGAGAGGTCCAGGAAGGAGAGAGAGGTATTAGAGATGGTCCAGGTGAACTTCAGGTTGCGGTGGAAGGTGTTGGTGAAGTGGATGAACTGTTCGAGCTCCTCGTGGGAGCACGAGGCGGCGCCGATACAGTCATCAATGTAATGGAGGAAGAGGTGGGGTTTAGGGCAAGTGTAGCTATGGAAGAGGCATTGTTCCATGTAACCTACAAAGAGGCAGGCATAGTTTGGGCCCATGCGGGTACCCATGGCCACCCTCTTTGGCTGTAGGAAGTGGGAGGAATTGAAAGAGAAGTTGTTGAGGGTGAGGACGAGTTTGGCTAAGCGGATGAGGGTGTCAGTGAAGGGGGACTAGTCGGACCTGCGGGACAGGAAGAAGTGGAGGCCCTTTAGGTCATCTGTATGGGGAATGCAGGTGTATAGGGACTGGATGTCCATGGTAAAGATGAGGTATTGGGGACCGGGGAGTTGGAGGTTCTGGAGGAGGTGGAGGGCGTGGGTGGTGTCACGGACGTAGGTAGCGAGTTCCTGGACCAAGGGGGAGAAAATGGAATTGAGATAGGTGGAGGTAAGTTCGGTGGGGCAGGAGCGGGCGGAGACAATGGGTCAACCAGGGCATTCAGGTTTGTGCATTTTGGGAAGGAGATAGAAGGGGGTGGTGCGGGTTTGGGGAACGATGAGGTTAGAGGCTGTGGGTGGGAGGTCATGAAGTGATGAGGTTGTGGATGGTTTGCGAGATGATGGTTTGTTGGTTGGGGGTGGGGTCATGATCAAGGGGGCGGTTGGAGGATGTGTTGGAGAGTTGGTGCCTGGCCTCGGTGATGTAGAGGTCAGTGCGCCATACTACAACTGCGCCTCCCTTGTCCGTGGGTTTTATGGTGAGGTTGGGATTGGAGCGGAGGGAGCGGAGGGCTGCACGTTCTGCGGGGTGGCAGGTACTAAGAAAGGTGATAGACCTGTGTTAGACCTGTTGATAGGAGACTATTTTGGTGGTAGCAATCATAATTCTGCTACTTTTACAATAGTCATGGAAAAGGATAGGTATATACAGCAGGGTAAGGTTTATAATTGGGGGAAGGGTAATTACAATTCTGTTAGGCAAGAACTGGGTAACATAAAATGGGAACAGATGCTGTCAGTGAAGAGCACTTTTGAAATGTGGAGATTGTCTAAAGAATGCATTCTGTGTGTGATCGATATGTTTGTCCCCAACAGGCAAGGAAGATACGGTCGAGTGAGGGAGCCTTGGTTCTCAAGAGAGGTCGAACGACTGGTTAAGAGGAAGAAGGATGCTTATATAAGGTTTAGGAAACAAGGAATGAAAAAGGCTCTAGAGGGATACAAGTTAGCCAGGAAGGAGCTGAAGAAAGGGCTTAGGAGAGCTATAAGGGGGCATGAGAAAATCTTGGCAGATAGGATCAAGGAAAACTCCAATGCTTTTTACATCTACGTGAGGAATAAGAGAATGACCAGAGAAAAAGTAGGGCTGATCAAGGATTGTAAAGGGAATTTGTGCACGGAGCCTAAAGAAGTGGGAGAGGTCCTTAATGAATACTTTTCTTCGGTATTCACAATTCAGAGGGACCTAGTTGTAGGGGAGGACAGTGTGAAACAGGCTGCTTGGCTAGAGGAGGTCGATGTTAGTAAGGAAGATGCACTAGGAATTTTGATGAACTTGAAGATGGATAAGTCCCTCGGGCCTAACGGGATTTATCCAAGGATTCTATGGGAAGTGAGGGAAGAGATGGCAGGGCCTTTGGCGATGATCTTTTCGTCCTCACTGTCCATGGGTATAGTGCCAGAAGAGAGGAGAGAGGCAAAATTCATTCTCTTATTCAAACAAGGGAATAGGGATAACACTAGAAATTACAGGCCAGTTAGTCTTACATCAGTGGTGGGCAAATTATTGGAAAGGGCTCTGAGAGATAAGATTTATGATCACTTGGAAAGGCACAGTTTGATTCGTGATAGTCAGCACGGATTTGTGAGAGGTAGGTCATGCCTCACAAACCTTGTTGAATTCTTTGAAGAGGTGACCAAACACATGGATGAAGGTAGAGCAGTGGATATGGGAGACATGGATTTAAGTAAGGCGTTTGATAAGGTTCCCCATGGTAGGCTCATGCAGAAAGTAAGGAGGCATGGGATAGGGGGAAATGTGGCAGATTGGAGTCAGAATTGGCTGACCCTTAGAAGACAAAGGGTGGTAGTGGACGGAAAATATTCAACATGGTGCTCAGTTACGAGTGATGTACCACAAGGATCTGTCCTGGGTCCTCTTTTATTTGTGATTTTTGTAAATGATTTGGATGAAGGAATGGAAGGGTGGATTAGCAAGTTCGCAGACGATACGAAGGTGGATCGAGTTGTGGATAGTGTGGAGGGATGTCCTAGGTTACAAAGGGACATTGATAGGTTGCAGAGCTGGGCTGAGAAGTGGCGGATGGAATTTAACCTTGAAAAGTGTGAGGTGATTCATTTTGGAAGGACAAATTTGAAAGCAGAATACGGGGTTAACCGAAAGATTCTTGGCAGTGTGGAGGAGCAGAGGGATCTTGGGGTTCATGTCCACAGTTCCCTGAAAGCTGCCACCCAGGTGGATAGAGTTGTTAAGAAGGCATATGGTGTGTCAGCTTTCATTAATAGAGGGACTGAGTTCAAGAGCCATGAAGTTATGCTCCAGCTATACAAAAGCCTGGCTTGGCCACATCTGGAGTATTGTGTCCAGTTCTGGTCGTTTCATTACAGGAAAGATGTGGAAGCGTTGGAAAAGGTGCAGAGGAGATTTACCAGGATGTTGCCTGGAATGGTGGGAAGGTCTTACGAGGTAATGTTGAGAGAGCTAGGACTTGGAGGTAGCTATTACAAGGGGGCATAGTTTTAAAGTGGAAGTAGATATATGGCGGACGTCAGAGGTAGGTTCTTTACTCAGAGAGTGGTGGGGGTGTGGAATGCATTGCCGGAGAGGGTAGTGGAGTCAGCCTCATTAGAGGCATTTAAGCGGCTATTAGATAGGCATATGGATGATCGTATAAGGTAAGGTTGGAGGTTAGATAGACCTTAGGTTTAGGGTAAAAGTGCGGGACAACATCGGCCTGAAGGGCCTGTACTGTGCTGTACTGTACTGTTCTATGTTCCATATGCCTCCAAACCTTTCCTATTCATGTACTTATCCATACGTCTTTTAAATGTTGTAATTCTGCCTACATCCACCACTTATTCAGGAAGTTCATTCTACATATGAACCACCCTCTGAGTAAAACATTAGCCCCCATGTACAGCATCTCCTTCCACAGTTGCCTTGGTTTACAGCATATTCTTTTCTCATTTTGATCCACAATCCAAATAAGGAATACTAAAAAAGATTACACATAGACTTCCCTACATTTTGCTACGAAGAAGCGCAGTTATATTCTGGGTCATTGTAAAGGCAGCAGTCTATGTACACTGTTGTATCCATGTGGACATATGGAATCAAAACGTTTTGACGATTCATACCAATCATTAATATTTATTTTGACATTTGCATATCTGAGTAAAATGATCAGCACATTTCAATCCTTTCTATAGCAAGCTCCTGTCACTACTGGAATATCAGGTAATGGAGAGATCAATGCTGGTCTGCTCTGGATATGAATCTGTCCTTGAGATCTAGTTGAGGAAGCCACTGGATCTACTCAGGTGGTGAAAGATGTTTGGGTTAGTCTTGGTTCGGTGGATAGCATCATCATCCAGGAGCATTATCAGACGTAACTAGGTGTAGAGCTGGATGAACACAGCAGGTCAAGCAGCATCAGAGGAGCAGGAAAGCTGACGTTTCGGGCCTTGACACTTCTTCAGAAAATTTCTGAAGATTTTCTGAAGAAGGGTCCAATTAAAGTGAAATTAAATATGTCCATATTTAGGAAAATAGAAAATCTCTCAACACTGCTCAAAAAAAGCCGGAGTGCTTTTCCCTGTATCCTGCCAGGTTTTTATCCCTCAGCTCAAACAGATTATCTGGTCACTGTCACGTTGTTGCTAATGGGATCTTGCTGTGTGAAAATCAGCTGCCATATTTTCTATAATCACAATGACACTTTCGAAGCACTTTATAGATTATAAAGTGATTTGGAAAGCCCTGAGTTTTTTCTGTTATTTAAAGGGATGTGGGTGCCACTGACTGGGCCCAGTATTTCTTGCCTGTCCCGGGCTGTCCTTGAGAAGGTGGGGGTGAGCTGCCTTTTTGAACCGCTGCAGTCCATGTGCTGTAGGTAGACCCACAATGCCGTTGGGGAGGGAATTCCAGGATTTTGACCCAGCAACAGTGAAGGAATGGAGATATATTTCCAAGCCAGGATGGTGCATGACTTGGAGGGGAACTTGCAGATGATGGTGTTTCCAGGTATCTGCTGGCCACGTTCTTCAATATGGAAGTGGTTGTACATTTGGAACTGTTGAGGAACCAGCAAGTTGTTGTAGGTTGTGACAGGCACTTTATAAATGCAAGTTATTTGTCCTCCCTCCTATAGCGTACACAGTGAGAGATCAATTCGTATTCCTCAGTAAAGTTGTAAGAGAGGTGCACCGGAACCCTCAGCCCACCCTCAACGTGTACCCCAATCTGTGTAAACTACAGGCTCTTAGGAAACTGTCAGCATCAATCATTAGTCACTCAAGTACAGGCTGACACCCTGCAAAGGCCAGAGACAACGAACACTGACCACATTAGGCCAGATGTTGAAATGTGTTGTAAGAGGTTTGTGACACTTCCCTAAAGATCCACAGTTTCCTGAGACACTGTCAGAATTTCACACGGCAACTTGTCGGATACTCTCTCCTCTTCCTCTCTGGTGGTCGCTGTTATAGCTTCATGTAGCCCCCTTCACCAGCAGGACTGGACAGGCCAAAAGGAATCCGCTTGCAGCACCTTGTCCAGTTCATTAAAGCGAGTTCCATCACAGACTCACCAACCCACTGCCAAGATTTAAAGTAAATCTACACCCAAAAATATCTGCCAAATGTTCACAGGGAGAGTAGGTAAGTCATCCCTCTAAATAATGCTGGAAGTGTCTATTTCTGGGCTGTAATTTTAATTACAGGATCCCACGTTTGAGATGGGAATTTTGGCTACCTTGGCAGTAAATTGGTGATTTCTTTTCAGTAAATTCATACTGCCCAATGCCGTAATCACAGCATCAACTGAGGCAGTCAGTAGATGAAAATTATCCCAAATGTGTTTCTACCAGAATAGTTGGGTCTAATCCCTTCACAATGAGGGCAATCCACAGCATTCTACACCAAGGACCCAAGGTAAAATTAACAGCAGCAAAGTTAAAGCAAGAAAGCATTCAGCTTAAAATCACAAAATGTGATAGATTCTGTAATAAAGATTCTGTACCAGAATCTGATGAACTGATTGATGGTGATTCTGAAGCTCAGTCACAGTTCAAGCCTGTTATTCAGTACATCTCCCTTTGTTACTATCAAAACCCTTCTCAAAACACAGCCTCCTCCAATCAATATTCTGAATGTACTGCAGCAAGGAAAATGTCACAAACTTACCATCCCCAAATCTTGGATGCTGCAGTGGCTCAACGATGAACATTTGTCACCAGCTAGAAACACAGCTCAACCCAAAGGTCAAAGAATCTGTGAGGAACGCAAGATTGTAAATCAATGAGGAAGTTAAACCCTACAGACTTCTCTATATGGGCATCATTAAAATACTTTGCATATGAAATGATGCCAGCGAGATGTTCTGAACAACGTGTTTCGCCTGCAATGTAATATTGTTTAGTAACCGGAAGTGAAATTCTGGGACGGGAAATCATGAAACACACTGGAGGCAATCATTCAGAGAGTTCCGACTGAGGTTCAATTGTTCATTCAGACAGGTGGGCACTGACCCTTACCTGGGCACTGATCCTCTCCTGGGAATTGACCCTCACCTGGTACTGACCCTCATTGTGCACTGACTGTCATTGGGCAGCAACTCTCACTAGGGGCATCAACTCTCACCTGGGCACTGACCCTCACCAAGCACTTACTATGAGTGATCATGTCTAATACTAGCGAGTGGGTGTCAGAGGGTTTGGGCCCTGCACTCTGTCCACACTACCCAATGGAATCATCAGATTTGGAAACCCTACCTCATCTTCTGCCCCTCCTTCCACCTTCACTAAAGATGCAGAAGCTAATCAGTCCAGGCCCTTGCATTAATGTGCACAGACTGAGGTGACAGCACAGGAACAGAGCTGCACTGGGTCTCTCTGCACCTGAAACAGTGAAGAACCAGTGTGGACCAGCCAGTCCTTGAGGCTGTCCCACTGCAAAATACTGCAGATACTGAAAACCCAAAATAAAACTGGACCTGCAGCTCAGGGCAGCGCATGTGGATCAATTCACAAGGCTCGTTGCCACAAAAAAGCTGGCAACATCATCAAAGACCCATTGCACCCTGGTAATGATCTCCAACAACTTCTTCCATCAGGCAGAAGATACAGAAGCCTGAACACACACACCAGCAGGTTCAGGAACAGTTTCTTCCCAGCCATTATCAGACTGATGAATGGGGTCTCTAGCCTCAAATAATGATGATCTTGCTAACATTGATAGCGCATGCCCTGTGCAATGTAACCTTTATGCCTCTGTCCAAGTCATTTTGGTCTCTACATGCTTTGCTTACTATGATCTGTCTGTACTGCTCATAAACAAAGCTTTTCACTGTATTTTGGTACACGTGACAATCAATCAGAGAAACAGAAACTGAGTTCACCTTTTAGTTTGATGATGTTTTGTCTGAATTGGAAACATGAGAGTGGGGGCACATTTTAAACTGGGGACAGAGGCAGGGACAAAAGAAAAGGGAAGACCTGTGACCACACGAGAGATTCAATAAAATGGTGCATAACACACAAAGGGATAGTAACTGGAAAAGAACTGACCAGAAAAATTGTAGAATCAATACCAGCAATGGTTATGCTTCAAACTTTGACCAGTTGGTTAAATTAAAACTGGGTTTTATACCCTACTGCAGAAAGTAAACACTGAATGCTGCCATTCAGGTGTAGTTTTAAACTGAGAGCCAGTGGCCTGTTCATAAGGCCATAAGTTACAGGAGCAGTATTAGGCCAATCAATCATGGCTGATATGTTTCTCAACTTCATTCTCCTGCCTTTTCCCTGTAACGCTTGATCTCCTTACTAATCAAGAACATATTAACAAAAAAAAATGAAAACTGATAATGCTGGAGATCTGCTCAGTGGTTGGCACTGCTGCCTCACAGCGCCAGAGCCCCAGGTTCGATTCCAACCTTGGGTGACTGTCTGGGTGGAGTTTGCGTGTTCTCCTTGTGTCTGCCTGAATTTTTGCCAGGTGCTCCGGTTTTCTCCCACAGTCCAAAGATGTGCAAGTTAGATGGATTGGCCATGCTAAATTACCCATAGTGTTCAGGGATGTGTAGGTTAGGTGCAATAGTCACGGGAAATACAGGGTTACAGGGATAGGGTAGGGGAATGGATCTGGGTGGGATACTCTTCGGAGGGTTGGTATGGGCTTGTTGGGCCAAATGGCCTGTTTCCACACAGTGGGGATTCTATGATCTATTCTAAGATCTTCCCCAATGTAGAGGAAATCTATCTAGCTCTGTCTTAAAGGCACTCAATGAGTTGGCCTCCACAGCCTTCTGGGGCAACAAGTTCCACAGATTCACTGTTCTCTGGCTAAATAAATTCATCATCTTGGTTCTAAAGGATCGTCCCTTCACTCTGAGGCTGTGACTCTGTGTCCTAGTCTCTTCCATTGGTGGAAACAATCTTCTCCGCGTCCACTCTATCTAGGCCTCTCAATATTCTGCTCCATTGGGTTCAGACCAGAGCACTCAATCACTCCTCATATGACAAACCCTTCATCACCGGGATTATTCTTGTGGACCTTCTCTGACCATCCCGCCACACCCCCCGTCCTCCCCACCCAATGCCAGCATATCCTTCCTTAGATACAGGGCCCACAATATTCCAACTGCAGTCTGACCAGAGCCTGATACAGCCCCAGCAGTACATCTCTGCTCTTGTATTCTAGCCCTCTTGAAATGAATGCTAACATTGCATTTGCCTTCCTAACTTCCACCTGACCCTCCATGTTATCCTTTAGAAAACCCTGAACTAGGACTCTCAAGTTTCTTTATGTTTCAGATTCCTGAAGCCTTTCCCCATGTAGGAAATAGTCTATGCTTCTATTCTTTCTGCCAAAACCTCACACTTACCCACACCGTATTCCACTTGCCACTTCTTTGCCCACTCTCTTGGCCTGCCCAAATCCTTCTATTTCCTCCCCACTTCCTCAGCACTACTTGCTCCTTCACCTATCTTTGTGTCACCTGTAAACTTAGCAACAATGCTGCCAGTTCCTTCATCCAGATCATTAAAGTATAAGTTGTGGTCCCAACACTGACCCCTGTGGAACTCTATGAATCACTGGCTGCCATCCTGGAAAATACCCCTTTATCCCCGCTCTTTGCCTTTTGCAAATCAGCCAACTCTCTATCCATGCCAGTACCTTGCCTGTAAAACTATGGGCTCTGATCTTATTTAGCAGCCTCCCGTGTGGCACCTTGTCAAAGGCCTGCTGGAAATCCAAATACATCATGCCCACTGGTTCTGTCGTGTCTAACCTCCTAGTTACCTCTTCAAAAATTCTAACTGATTTGTCAGGCATGACTTCCCCTTGACAAAGCTGTGCTGACTCAGCCCGCTTTTACCAGGTACTTCCAAATACTCTCTAATCACATTCTTAAAAATGGACTCTAAAATCTTACCAAACACAGAGGTCAGGATAACTGACATATAGTTGCCTGTCTTCTGCTTCCCTCCCTTCTTAACCAGGGGTGTTAAATTAGCCATCTTCCAGCAGGGGGCAGCTATGGCCCTGTGGTACTATCGTTAGACTATTAATCTAGAAACTCAGTGGATTTTCTGGGGACCTGGGCTCAAATCCTACCATAGTAGATGGTGGAATTTGAATTCAATAAAAAATCTGGAATTTAAAGTCTAATAATGACCACAAAACCATTGTCAGGAAAAACTGGTTCACTAATGTCCTTTAGGGAAGGAAACTGCCAATCTTAACTGGTCTGACCTATATGTGACAGCAATTAGGGACAGGTGATGAATGCCGATGGAGCCAATGATGCTGGCATCCTCTGGGACCCTCCTAGACTCCAGTGATTTGAGAAAGATCACCACCAATGCCTCGACAATGTCCTCAGCTTTCTCCTCCAGAACTCTGGGAGCAGTCAGTCCAGCTGAAATATCCACTTTCAGACCTATCAGCTTCCCAGGACCTTCTTCTGAATGATGGAAACTACTTTCACCTGTGCCCTCTGACTCTCTTGAAGTT
Organism: Ginglymostoma cirratum; assembly: GCA_024137785.1. Taxonomy (NCBI): domain Eukaryota; kingdom Metazoa; phylum Chordata; class Chondrichthyes; order Orectolobiformes; family Ginglymostomatidae; genus Ginglymostoma; species Ginglymostoma cirratum. Next base: position 1,560,050 of record JAHRHZ010000071.1, read on the forward strand.
CTGGTATGCTGCTGGTGTCTTCCACCATGAAGACCATCCATTCAGTTCCTTCGCCATTCCTTTGTTCATGTGGATATAAAAGATCCCGTTTGAGAAGGAGGCACTCTGTGCTGTCTCTCTCCACCAAAACCAGACTAACTCGGTAGTCAGTCACCATGTCGACCTTTTGTGAGATCTTGCTGTGTGTGCATGTCTCTGCACCGCATCTACATTGGTGATAACCTACAGAAGCTATTTCCTGTGAGTGGAGGGGTTGGGAGCCCTGATAAGTTGCTATTAAAATGTGGCAAGTGTTGTTTGCTGTTAATAATTAAATAAAGCACTGAAGTGATGGAAACAAAAGTCCCTTCATTCCAGGGTGGCTACCTGCGCTCAGCTAATAGTCTGAATTTCGAGTGAAGTTTCAACAAAGTTCAACACTTATTGGAGTATTGCTTCTGAGACAGGAGTGAATTCATTCTAAAGCTGTGTCCTTAGTAATTATTTCTAATCATTCACGGAATGAGGGCATTGCTGGCTGGGCCAGCATTTATTTCCCATCCCTAATTAACCATAAGGTAGTTAAAAGTCAACCACAGAGCCGTGGGTCTGGAGTCAATGTAGGCCAGACCAGGTAATGATGAAAGTTTCCTTCCCTAAAGGGCATTAGTGAACCAAGTGGGTTTTTCCAACAACTGCCATGGTGGGTTTTGAAATACAAGAACCAAGTTGCTGCACCCTGTCAGATAGTCTCTGTCTCTTCACAGTTTCTCAAATGGTACGGCCTGGCCACCTTGGAATCTATACAAAGACATTATGGACAGGCTACTGCAGACCACTCTTGGGACATTCACCTTTGGTGGAAAGGGGTACACAGGTCTGAAAGGGTTAATACAGAGCAGTGTTTTAAGCACCACCTAGGATGATCTCAGATGGACTAGTGGGCAGGATCTCCAAGGAGTGAGACTGAACACCCAGGTCCTCCATATAGTTTCTGTAACAATGTTTAGAATATCACTGTAACCTGCCACTTTTGCTAACATGCAATAAACTGCTACTTGTTCAATACAAGAGCCACTTGTAGTTAGACCAGAAACCAGACCTCTCCTACACTAATCTACATGGACACTGGAGATCCCTACACTTAGGGAGGGTGGTGAGCTGCAGACTCAGTTTAACTGCACACAACAACCAACTCCGCACGACCTGCATTAGTCTTCAATGAGTCCTCCTCCATATGGTTCTAGATGGTGATTGTTTTTTATATCCTTACGTTAAGGTGGGATATTACAAGTACAAACATCAAAATGGATTCCCTCCTAAATAATTTAATCATGGTGTCAGAGTCGTTTTCGCACAAAAAGGCCATTCAGCCCACTAAGTGCATTCTGCCTCACCCCTGCATTCATCAATGTGTGGTCTACATCATATCTTTACTAAACATTTTAAGAAAAAAACATTTTTTTTAATTTCAGGTCCACGAGAGAAAAGAAACTATGAGTCAAGAATCAATACATTTTTGGTAAACGTTAAACCTTTTAGGCACTTACACTCCACAGCCAGCCCATTGGATCAAACAGGTAGAGAACTTGTTTTGAATATTTTAGAGAGGTGATGATGTAGTTCTTGAGGGAAATTCTGCTTGTAGAAAAATCTTATAGGGCAGCTCTGAAGCAGTGTGTTAAATACATGGTGTGTGTTTGGAAAGAATTTCACTCCTTTACATACAATGCAAAAATGTAATGAGTTGGTTCAAGAGCTCAACCACACTTCTGTCATACTGTGTTCCTTCTTAGGAATAAATAATAAACAGAATATGATTTATCTACAACCAGCTACCAAATACTTCCAATACAACTTCTGATTACAGTACTGTACAATATTTCACTAGAATTAAGGCTTATCTTTCAGGACTTTTCTTCCATGCGTATATATGTTGGATTAAAAACAGCTCTCGGAGCAGATTCACAAGTAGTTCACATGCAAGCAGCTAGACCTTTTGACATTTTGCATTTCTGAATATATCTTAAGTATATTTTTCAAATAATATTTCTCATTTTTCTTCTCTTTCAATGAAATGTTATAACCACATTGCAGATACTTGTTGCAGGCTTCTGAGGTGCAAAACATCTCCAACTAATCTTAGATATTACAGCACCTGTTAATTGTTCTTCTAGTCTCATTACGTTCAATGTTTGAGGAGATTCAAAAGCTTATTGTTAACAACTTTGTTCGAAGATCAGTGGTTAATCTCCCTACCCCTCACTTCATGTAACATTTCAGGGGGCTGAAAGAACTATTCCCAGTTTTTTTCAAAATTTCAAGTGTACATCTGTAGTAATGGTGAGAATCCCACAACCTATTGTGTTCTTCCAGTATTTAAACAGCAGATAGTGATGAAATGACCACTATTACATTGAAACACCATGCTTCCGAATATTGTGCTGCTCGCGTGGAAACACATCTTAAAAGCATGGGAAGGAATTGCTACAGATACTGGGATGGAGAAGGTAGGAATGGGAATGTGGGGATGGGAATGGTGGGAATACGAATGAAGAAGTTGGGAAAGGCAGGGGTGGGAAGCTAATTGAAAGGACCCACAGTGTTTTACTTTGGAGTCTTTTGGGCTACAGTGATTGGATAAACAAAATGATTTCAGAAAGAATGAGGGCTCATAATATCAAGGAAGTTGCTCAGAATACAGAGAGGGTTTGTTTCTGTTCCTGAATCACCGTCAATTTCAACCAAGACCAAATGTGGATTTCAGTTCCGACGCCCCTGTGCCCAAGGTACGACGGTAGCAAGACACAATGTTCTCAATGCAGTCCTTTGTTAAGGCTCCTATTCGGTTATTTCCTTGTGTGCAATTCATCTTGAAATTTCGTGCTGGTGTATTGAGCATGAAAACCTTTCCTATTGATGGTGTCGTCAGTGTGGAATCGAATCATTATGGAGTCCCCTGCAGAATAGATCTCCTCCGGGGGCTAGGGCAAAAGGAAGGACAACGAAGATAGTTAGTTCAATCAACCAAACCAAAGTGAAACCTCCACAAACCAGGGGTCCAGTTGTGGTAAGATTATTTTAAAGGTGGGGGGGAGGTTTCACTCCCCACATCCTTTAAAATCCCACCCAGTCTAATCCCACTCTCCTGAAGTGGAGGTGCTGGTGTTGGACTGGAGTGGACAAGGTCAGAAGTCACATGACACCAGGTTAGAGTCCAACTGGTTTAAAAATCACAAGCTTTCTCAGCGCTGCCCCTTCATCAGGTGAAGTGAGAGAGAAGCACACAGACATAGAGTTTATAGGCAGAGAGACCAAAAGTTCATACAAATGGTGTGAGTGGAGTGTCGACAGGTTGAATGTTAAATCTCTGCAGTTGATCAAAAGTGTCAGACGGTGTGAACAAAGTGTCAACAGCTGAGTAGCAAGTGAAGGGATGATCTATAATCTGATTAAATGAGGCAGACAGATACTTACAAAACATTAAAAATAAGGTGGTGCTGGAGACAAACCAAATGGCTGGAATAATACGATAGGAACAAGAGTCACATGCTGAGGGTCTAACCAAAGTAACAAGGAATCCAAAACTGTACAAACTAATTAAGGTAGAGCGATCATAACAAGTTATCGAGGTGATGGTGTCAAAAAGCTTATGATTTTAGAGAAAACTCTTAGACCCATGAAGACAGCCTCAACCCTAATCTTGGGTTCACATTGCGCCACATGTGACCCCACCGCACTGTTATGTGTCTGTAAAATCTTACTTACTGTCCTGTTTAGACACCACCATCACCTTGATAACTTATTATGAACTCTCTACCTTAATTAGTTTGTGCAGTTTTGCATTCCATGTTACTTTGGTTAGACCCTCGGCATGCGACTCGAATAGCTATCGTATTATTCCAGCCATTTGGGTTACCTCCAGCACCACCTTATTTTTAATTTTGTGTAATTATTTCTCTGCTTCAGTTAATCGGATTATAGGTCATCCCTTCACTTGTTACTCAGCGTTGGCACTTTACTCACACCATCTGACACTCTTGATCACCTGCAGAGACTTACTATTCAGCCTGTCAAAACTCCATTCACACCATTTGTATGATCTTTTGATCTCTCTGCCTATTGACCTCTTTGCCTATAAATTCTGTGTCTGTGTGCTTTTCTTCACTTCACCTCATGAAGGGGCAATGTTCCAAACACTCGTGATTTCAAATAAACCTGTTGGACTATAACCTGGTGTCGTGTGAATTCCTACACTCTCCTGAAGGTGATGGCTGTTGCTGGATTCTGATACCAATCGCAGCATTGGTTTCCTTTGATACTCCATCTCTATGACATTAATGTCAGTGTTCAGGATATTCAGCCATGTCAGGCATCACAGGCAAATATGCTGCTACTTCAACTAGCACAAAGCACAGTATATATGTGTCTCAGCATGAAAACAGGGTGTGTGTGTGTGTGTGTGAGTGAACATATGTGCATGAACACGTGTGTGAATGAGTGTGTGTGAATGTACGTGTGTGTACGTGTGTGTGAATGTATGTGTGTCTGAATGTACATGTGTGTAAGTGTGCATGCACGTGCCTGTCTGTATGTGCCAGCACTAACACAGAGACCAGCTCCACACACAGCAAGCAGCTCTGGTCATGCTCAGTTAGTGCTGGACCCTTACCCCTGATCCGCAGAATTTGCCGAGTCTGGGAGCAACACTCTCGTGACCATCGTACAACTCCAGGTAATCATATCCACAGTCTGCCTCCTCCTCAATTTCAAATGTCTGGAAGATCAGTTCCACCCCATAACCGTCCTCTGCCACTATCACCCAGTCGCAGTGTGACTGTCCTGGGTAGTTATTGTCCCCGTACTGTGCGTGCGAGTACAGGTGTTTGGTTCGTACCTCAGCCCTAAGGTGTCCTCCACATTCTGAAACACAATGAATTGTTGGGTTAAAGCACATTCATGGGTAGACTTAGTTCTGATGCTGATCTCTGGAAATACAAACTGGAATCACACCTTCCACATTTCGCTGACTGTTGAGTTTAGCACCGTCAACACAATACCTACCACTCAAACATCAAATACTCCCAAACTCCGATTAAAGATGTGGCCATTTGATCCCGAAAGATCCAATTTTGGAAGAACATGGCATGGCTTTGGGCTGGATTAGGGGCAGTTTGGAAACATGGTTCATATCCATTAGGGAGTCTGCTCCTGAACACAGCTCAAACCCATCCCTGTGAGCTGGTACAGTTCAATCCAAGTTCATGGCAGTGTGGGAAACTCTCATCATTCACCAGACTGATATTTATCAACTGGGTTGAGTTGGCTCAGAACAGCCTGAGCCTGCCTTTACACCAAGTGTGCAGCCTGGCACGAGAGGCTGTGAGTATAAAGGGTACAAATTGGGACCAGATTTTTACTTCCAAGGTGTGGCACCAGACGCTGGAGTTGGCTGTTGAGAGAGAAGATTGGAATGAGACAACGACGGTGTGCACGCATGAACAAAGGATCTGGTAACCTGACAATCTCAGGAGACTGGTTGAAGTTCCAGGAGTTGGGGGTGGTCCTCAGACTGCAGGATCCATGACCAATTGAGCAAAGACATGGTAAGGAATAGGGATTTTATTTAAGGGCAGGACAGTTTGTGAACTCTTTGAGATGAGCTAATTGTGAGAGTTATAGTCACTGCCCTCACCTGTGCTGTATTTGGCCTGAAAGCCCTTTCTCTGGACTGAAGCATCAGAGAAGAACTTGACGAACATTTTGCTGCTGGTGGAAATGGCGGGTTCGGGTTTTCGGCTCCCACAGTAACGGCCCAGAATTGGGGACTCATCATCAGCTCCATCATAAATCTCCAGATGATCATAAATGCATTCCTGGTGCTGTTCGATTTCAAACTCGTCAAAGGCCTAATAGGTAAAAGTTCCAAATGTTAAGCACTGCCAAGGATGTAAAAAATGATCCGAAACAATCTGGTACGTGGACAGAATGGATTCCTTCTGATCTGAAACCTTTCAAACAGTGTCCATTCCCACAATGCCAAGGAATGTTTCCCAAATTCCCAGGCCGTCTTGCCAACAGGTTTGCCCACTTAACACCATTGTTTGGGCAAGGAGCTGGCTGCAGAGAAGATGCCAATTTATTTACTGTGGAGCATGTACAGCCACAGAGACAGATATTTATCCCATTCAACATGGGGAGGTCATGGCCTAGTGGTATTATCAGTAGACTATTAATCCCAATCCCAGGTAATGTTCTGGGGTCCCATGGCAGATGGAATTAGAATTAAATAAAAATCTGGGATTAAGAGTCCAATGATGAACATAACACCATTGTCAGGGGAAAAACCCATCTGGTTCACTAATGTCCTTTAGGGAAGGAAACTGTTGTCCTTATGTTTTGTTTTATTCACTTCTGGGCCATAGGTGTCACTGGCTGGCCAGCATTTATTGCCTATACGGTACTCCAGACCCACAGCAATGTGGTTGACCCTTAATTGCTCTCTGGGCAATTAGGGAAATAAATCCCAGGCAATGATGCCCACATTCCGTGAAAATGCAAAATTGAAAAAGCGGCCAACATTCACTCTGAGTAGCACCAGGTCCCAACACCCAGGTCAATGACAGTGATGTAATGACAGGAAAAGCCCAACAGGGTGTTTCCCAAGGGAAAAGACTATTGGAGATGAACCCCAATAGCCAGTTGGAGGTCAATGTTAACTCACCAACTGCTCTATAACTCTGATGTAATTTTGGGTCCTCCCTAGGTATTTTTAGGGTTTGATGGTGTTGTTGCTCCTGTCAGTGGACCCTCTCATCCCTCGTGTGCTGTAGTCGGTCTGTACATCACCATATTTCATCAAAGGAACTCCAGGTGCGACAGTAATAATCCCTGTGAGTGATGTCTTACCACCATAATCCCACAACCCTCTCTTCAATCTATCTGATGGTGGGTCAAAACCACACAAGGCGAAGCCTGATGGGAATTGTTAAGTTGCTTTATTTGACAGAGAGGTGACCTGCACAGCAACAGGTCCAGCAGAGAGTGACTGACAAGGAGAAGCATCACATTAGAGCCTGGAAGCAGTCACCTGCACTGAGCAGCAGATTGCCATGGGCCTGGTATCAAGGAGTACCATTGCGGGGAATGACTATTCAGGGGAAAACAGCAGGAGCCAGGTCAGTGGCACTACAACTGGCTCTGGGACACAGCAAGAAAGAGTAGACGTAAACAGGACCTTAGTGATAGGACACTCGATAGTTAGGGTGGCACTGACAGGAGATTCTGCGGCTGCAGACGAGAATTCAGGATGGTGTGTTACTTCCCAGGTGCCAGGGTCCAGGATGTCTCAGAATGGCTGCAGAACATTCTCAAGGGGGAGGGTGAGCAGTCAGAAGTCATTGTGTACGTTGGAACAAATGACATAGGTAGAAATAGGGATGAATAGGGATGACGGTGTTTATAGAGAGCTAGGAAAATTGTTAAAAACCAGGACCTCGACAGTGGTAATCTTCAGATTACTTCGCACCACATGCTAGTGAGGGTAAGAATAGGACAATATGGCAAATGACTACATGGCTAAAGAGTCGGTGCAGGGGGCAGGGATTCTGATTCCTGGGTCATTGGGATCTCTTCTGGAGCAGAGGTGAGCTGTTCAGGAGGGATGGATTGCACCTGAACTGGAGGGGGAACCAATATCCGGGCAGGCAGATTGGCAACTGCTGCAAAGGAGGGTTTAAACTAGATTGGCAAGGAGGCAAGAGCAAGGCTGGAAGGAGATACACTAATCAGAAATAGCAAGTTCAAGAGACAGGTCAGGCTGAAACAGGACAGGGAGCGAGGAATGTCTTTTGGATTAAATCGCAGCTATTTCAATGCAAGAGGGCTGACAGGTAAGGCCAATGAACTCAGGGCATTGCTAGGTACGTGGGAGTGGGGTATTATATCACTACAGAAACAGGGAGGGGCAGGACTGGCAGCTTAATGTGCCAGGGTACAGGTGCTTTAGGCGGGACAGAGATGGAGGAAAGAGAGGAGGGGAGTTGCATTTTTCATTAAGGGGAATATCACAGCAGTAGTCAGAGATGAAATAACTGGGGGATCATCCAGTGAGGCTTTGTGGGTGGAGCTAAGAAATAAGAAGGGGGTGATGATGTTATTGGGCTTGTACTATAGGCCCCCAAATAGTCAACAGGAATCAGAGGAACAAATACGCAAGGGGATTGCAGAGATTTGTAGGAGAAATAGAGTTCTCACAGTGGGGGATTTTAATTTTCCTAACATAGACTGGGACTGCCATAGTGTTTAGGGCATACATGGGGTGGAATTTGTTAAATGTGTTCAAGAAAGTTTCCTCAAGCAGTATATAAGGAGACTTATTCAGGAAGGGGCAAAACACAACCTACTCTTGGGAAATAGGGCAGGCACTTTGGGACCCTTGACCATAGTTCTATTAATTTTAAAATAGTTAATGGAGAGGGACAAAACTGGTCCACAGTTTCAAGTCCAATATTGAGGCAAGGCAAATTTTGATGGAATTAGACAGGAGCTTGCAGATGTTGATTAGAGTAGTTTGTTTGCAGGGAAAGGGACCTCTGGCAAATTGGAGGCCTTTAAAAGTGTGATAGCTAGAATTCAAGGTCTATATGTTCCTGTGAGGGTGAAGGGTAAGGTTGGCAGGAATAGGGAACCCTGGATGACAAGAGATATTGAGGCTTTGACCAGAAAAAAAAAGGAGGCATGGCTCTGGTTCAGGAGCTGGGATCAAGGGAATCCCTGGAGGTATATAGGGGATACAGGAGCTTACTGAAGAAGGAAAACAAGAGGGCAAAAAGGGAGCATGAGATAGCTTTGGCTACAAAGATTAGGGTGAATCCAAAGAGATTCTTTAAGTATATTAAAAGAAAAAGAATAACTAGAGAGAGAATAGGACCCCTCAAGTACCAAGGTGGACATGTATGTGTAGAACCACAGGAGATGGGCGAGGTCCTCAATGAACATTTCTCCTCTGTGTTTACCGTGGAAAAAGACATAAACACTTGGGAACTTGGGGAAGTTAGTGGCAATATCTTGGGGACAGTCCGTATCACAGCAGAGGAGGAGTTGGAAGTATCAAAACGTATGAAGGTGGATAAATCTCCTGGTCCTGACCAGATATATCCAAGAACCCTGCAAGAGGCTAGAGAAGAAATTGCTGGGACCCTGCTGATAAATTTGCATCATCGTTAGGTCCTGGAAGACTGGAGGGTGGCAAATGTTGTGCCCTTTTTCAAGAAGGGCTGCAGAGAAAACCCTGGGAATTATAGACCAGTAAGCTTAACATCTATGGTAGGTAAGTTACTTGAGAAGATTCTGAGGGATAAGATATACACGCATTTAGAAAGGCAGGGTTTGATTAGGAGTAGTCAGCATGGCTTTGTGTGTGGGAGATCGTGCCTCACAGAATTGTTAGAGATCTTTAATGAAGTGATCAGGAAGGTTAATGAGGGCAGGCCGTTAGATATAGTCTACATGGATTTCAGTAAGGCCTTTGGTAAGGTACCACATGGTAGGCTGCTCTAGAAGGTTAGATTGCATGGATTCCAGGGAGAATTGGCAAATTGGATACACACCTGGCTTGATGGTAGGAAGCAGTGAGTGATAGTGGAAGGATACTTGTGGACTGGAGGCCTGTGAGTAGTGGTGTACCTCAGGGGTTGGTGCTGGGCCTGTTGCTGTTTGTTATCTACATCAATGATTTGGATGAGAATGTACAAGGAATGATGAGCAAGTTTGCAGATGACACTAAAATAGGCCGCATCATAGATGGTGAGGAAGGTTATCAGAAATTGCAGCAGGATCTTGATCAGTTGGGAAAATGGGCCGAGAAGTGGCAAATGGAGTCTAATATAGTAAGTGTGAGGTGTTGCATTTTGGAAAGTCAAATCAAGGTAGGAGTTTCGTGGTGAATGGTAAGGCCTTAATGGGTGTAGTGGAACAGAGGGATCTTGGGGTTCAGGTGCATGGTTCTCTGAAAGCGGAGTCACAGGTAGACAGGGCAGTGAAGAAGGCTTTTAGCACACTGGCCTTCATCAGTCAGGGCATTGAGTACAGAAGTTGGGAAGTTATGTTGCAGTTGTACAGGACGTTGGTGAGGCCACACTTGGAGTATTGTGTTCAGTTTTGGTCACCTTGCTGTAGGAAGGCTGTTATTAAACTAGAAAGATTGCAGAAGAAATTTACAGGGATGTTGCCAGGACTTAAGGGAATGAGTCATAGGGAGAGGTTGGACAAGCTAGGACTTTTTTTTAAGGGCTTAGGAGACTGAGGGGGCATCATATAAAAGTGTGTAGGATCATGAGAGCATGGACAGGGTGAATGCACTCAGTCTTTTGCCCAGGGTTGGGGAATCGAGGACTAGAGGGCATCAGTTTAAGGTAAGAACACATAGGAACCTGCGGGGCAATTTTTTTACACAGAGGGTGGTACGCGTATGGAATGAGCTGCCAGCGGATGTGGTTAAGGCAGGTACATTAACAACATTTGAAAGGCATGTGGACAAATACATGGATAGGAAAGGTTTAGAAGGATATGGGCCAAGTGCAGGGAAAGGGGGTTGGCGTGAATGGACATTTTGGTAATATGGACTAGTTTGGGCCAAAGGGCCTGTCTCCGCGCTGTAGGAATCTATGACTCTATTAAACCATTTTGGAGAACTCACCTCAAATAATGAGGAATTGTGATGATTGTCAAGAGCAAGGATGGACATTCAGGTTTAACTGGTAGGGTGGGGTGGAGTAGTTATCTGCCATTTGTGGTAGTGATATAATTAAGCAATCACATGACAGGTGACAGTCACATGATAAACCCACCTTGGTGCTGAAACCTTCCTTTGATAGAATGAGCTTAACTCCAATGCCAGCTCTCTCATCTGTACATGTGTAGGTAAACTGAAGGAGTGCTGCATTGTCAGAGAAGCCACCTTTCAACTGGGGGTTAAACTGGTCTCACTTCCCCTCTCGAGTTGATTACAAAAAAGATCCCGTGGATCTATTTGAAGGGCAATGTTGTTCTTCCTGCTGTTCCAGCAATAGTTATCCCTCAATCAACGTCGCCAACTTTGGGGATTGCTGTGTGCTTATTGGCTGCCAAATTACCTCCAACAGGGACTGAAGCACAGAACTGTTGCAACACAGGAGGAAGCTGTTCAGCACATCATGCCTGCATGATATAATTGGACAGCACAGAAGGGGATTACATCACGACCAGCTCTACTGAACAACCATTCAGCTCATCCCACTCCCTTGATCCTTCCCATTTTCTGACTAAATTTTTCTCCTCCATGTATTTATCCAATTACTTCTAAAGGTTTCTATTCAATTTGTACCCACTGCACTCTTGGGCACTTCATCCCAGTTTGTAACCAGTTGCTGCACAGAAAGATTTTGGTCACCTTATTTCTAGCTATTTTACCAATCATTTTCAATTTGTTACTTGATCAAGTCTTCAGCCACTGGAAACTGGTTCTTTTGATTCTGCAAATTCTTGTATTTGACACCTCTTTATTTAATCTCCTGTGAGCCTTGTTAGCTCTGAGCAGGACAATCCCTGGCTCTCCAGGAAACTGTGCTATTCTTGTGAAGCTTTCTACACCCTCTCCAAAGCTCTTGCATCCTTCCTAAGGGTGTGCTGCCCAGAACAGAACACAATACTCCAGCTGTTTTATACAAGTTTACCACATCTGTTTGATTTTTGTACACTGTTCCTCTACTTACAAACCTAAATCATTCCGGGGACATCCTGAGATTAGGAAAGACGTTATATAAATATAATTCACCTTCACCAGGGCACGGTGGATCATTGATTAGGACTGCTGCCTCACAGTGCCAGGGACCCGTGTTTGATTCCAGCCTTGGGTGATTGTTTGTGTGGAGAGTTTGCACATTCTCCCTGTGTCTGCTTGGGTTTCCTCCCACAGTCCAAAGATGTGCAGGTTAGGTGGATTGGCCATGCTAAATTGCCAATAATATCCAGGGATGTGCTGGCTGGGTAGATTAGCCATGGGAAATGCAGGGTTGCAGGGAAAGTTAGAGCGATGGGTCTGGGTGGGATGCTCTTCAGAGGGTCAGTGTGGACTCAATGGTCCAAATGGCCTGCTTCCACACTGTTAAGAGATTTTATGATTCAACATCCCACTCCCTCCATCAGACACATTCAGTAGCAGTAGCATCTACAAGATGTGCTGCAGAAATTCACCAAAGATGCTTAGACAGCAGCTTCCACAACTAGGGCAGAAGATGCATGGGAACACCACAATCTGCAAGATCCCTTTCAAACCACTCACCATCCTGACTTCCTTCAGTGTCACTGGATCAAAATCCTGGAGCGACCTCCCTAAGGACATTGTGGGTCTACATGCAGCACGCGGACTGTAGTGGTTCAAGAAGGCAGCTCATCACCACCTTCTCAAGTCAGCATAAGGAGGGGGCAAGTGTTGTGTATTCTAAAAGGCATTAGGTTGGACAAGTCCCCAGGTCCGGATGGGATCTATCCCAGGTTACTGAGGGGAGCGAGAGAGGAAATAGCGGGGGCCTTAACAGATATCTTTGTAGCATCCTTGAGCATGGGTAAGGTCCTGGAGGGCTGGAGAATTGCTAATGTTGTCCCCTTGTTTAAGAAGGGTAGCAAAGAAAATCCAGATAATTATAGACCAGTGAGCCTGACATCAGTTGTGGGGAAGCTGCTGGAGAAGATACTGAGGGATAGGATCTATTCCCATTTGGAAGAAAATAGACTTTCAAGTGATAGGCAGCATGGATTTGTGCAGGGAAGGTCATGTCTTACCAACTTGATAGAATTTTTTGAGGAAGTGACAAAGTTGATAGATGAGGGAAGGGCTGTAGATGTCATATTCATGGACTTCAGTAAGGCCCATGGTTCCCCATGGTACGCTGATGGAGAAAGTGAAGTCCCATGGGGTCCAGGGTGTACTAGCTAGATGGATAGAGAACTGGCTGGGCAACAGGAGACAGACAGTTGTAGTGGAAGGGAGTTTCTCAAAATGGAGAACTGTGACCAGTGATGTTCCACAGGGATCCGTGTTGGGACCACTGTTGTTTGTGATATACATAAATGATCTGGAGGAAGGTATAGATGATGTGATTAGCAAGTTTGTAGATGACACTAAGATTGGTGGAGTAGCAGATAGTGAAGAGGACTGTCGGAGAATGCAGCAGAATATAGATAGATTGGAGAGTTGGGCGGAGAAATGGCAGATGGAGTTCAATCCAGGCAAATGCAAGGTGATGCATTTTGGAAGATCCAATTCAAGAGTGAACTATACAGTAAATGGAAAAGCCGTGGGGAAAATTGATGCACAGAGAGATCTGGGTGTTCAGGTCCATTGTACTCTGAAGGTGGCAACGCAGGTGGATAGAGTGGTCAAGAAGGCATATGGCATGCTTTCATTCATCGGATGGGGTATTGAGTACAAGAGTTGGCAGGTCATGTTGCAGTTGTATAGGACTTTGGTTCGACCACATTTGGAATACTGCGTACAGTTCTAGTCACCACATTACCAAAAGGATGTGGATGCTTTGGAGAGGGTGCAGAGGAGGTTCACCAGGATGTTGCCTGGTATGGAGGATGCTAGTTATGAAGAGAGGTAGAGTAGACTAGGATTATATACATTACAAAGACGGACGTTGAGGAGTGACCTGATTGAGGTCTACAAAATCATGAGAGGTATAGACAGGGTGGATAGCAAGAAGCTTTTTCCCAGAGTAGGGGACTCAATTACTAGGGGTCACAATTTCAAGGTGAGAGGGGAAAAGTTTAAGGGAGATATGCGTGGAAAGTTCTTTACGCAGAGGGTAGTGGGTGCCTGGAATGCTTTGCCAGCGGAGGTGGTAGAGGTGGGCATGATAGCGTCATTTAAGATGTATCTAGACAGATACATGAATGGGCAGGGAGCAGAGGGATACAGATCCTTGGAAAATAGGCAACAGAGTTAGATAGAGGACCTGGATCGCCGCAGGCTTGGAGGTCCGAAGGTCCTGTTCCTGTGCTGTAATTTTCTTTGTTCTTTGATCTCAAGGGCAACTAGGGATAGGCAATAAATACTGGTCCAGCGAGCAACACCCACGTCCCATAAGTAAATAAATAAAAGAACATTCCTTCTCTCTTGTTCATATTTCGAGTCGGACAGCAGCTCAGTGTAAAATGAAAATGTTTACCAGCTTGACTCTATGACCCGCGGTGGCAGATATGACCCAGGTACACTCTTTACGACTGGGGTACTTGTCAGGCCAGTTCGGGCTGGTAATCACTCCCTCGGCACTGCTCGTTTTATGCTCACAGCCAGCTGGAAGGGAAGCAGTGGAAAAGCTTTGTAGAAAAATCATGAATTTTATTTAAATTCAATTTAGAACTTCAACATTTTAGCGCAGAGACACAGACTGAGCCGGACGGCTAACCTGGTCTCTGAGATCTTTGCAATCTTGTAGCCAGCAGCTACCTGATCAAGAAGGACTTCACAAAGTGTGCATTCACACTCCAGGGAGTTCAGTACCTAATCTAGGTTGACACTGCAATAGACATATGTACATATGCACAGAGATGTGCACATAGACATGCTCAGACACAGATACGCACGCGCACACAAACACAGACATGTACACACAGACTCACACAGACATGTACACACACAGACATGCACATCACAGACACAGACACATACATAGACAGATGGGCAGACATGCACACAGATAGAACTGAGTCATTGCACAATGATTACGAGTTGAGTTCAACACAGGCGTCTTCAGCCCATTTGGTGTGGATTTGCAGCCCTGTCCACAAACAGGAAAACTGCCCTTTATTCTCAGAATACAAGAACATATGCACTAGGAGCAGGAGTAGATCACTTGGTCACTTGAGCCTGGTCTGTCATTCAACCAACTGATGGGTCAAATTCTACCTCAACACCATCCTCCAGTATGGTTCCTGTATCCCTTGATATCTTTAATCGAAATCTATCTTAAACCCTGCTCAATGATTGAGGCTGCACAGTCTCATGGGGAGAGACTTCCAGAGAATCACTCCTTCCCCATTCTTCCTCTCCTTCTCCTCATTGGCATGCCTCTTATTTCGAGATTATGGGCTCAGGATCTAAACACCACTCCCCAATCCCTACACAATCCCGACCAGGGGCAACACCCTCTTGGTACCTGCTCTACCGAGCCGCCTAAGAGTTTTGGAAATTTTAACAAGAACACCTCTCATTGTTCAAAACCACCCAGAATTTAGATCCAGTCTCCTTAATCTTTCGTCATAGGATGATCCAGTCATCTCAGGGACTACTCTGGTGGACCTCCTCTGAACACCCTCTGTGGCAAGTTTGTCTTTTCCTAGGAAACTTAAACAGTGCAATATTCTAGGCATGCTCTTACCGAGACACTATATAATTGCAGTTAGGCACTTTTGTTCCTATATTTAAATTGTCTTTGGATAAAGGCTAACAAACGAAGTGTCTTCACTACCCACAGAAAGTGGTTGAGGCCAAAAAATGTAAGTGTTTTCAAGACAGAGGTAGATATAGCTCTTGTGGTTAAAGGGATCAAGGGATATGGAGGGAGGCTGGGATTAGGGTATTAAGCTCGATGATCAGCCATGATCATATTGAATGGTGGAGCAGGCCCAAAGTGTCGAATGGCCTACTCCTATTTGCTATGTTGTCTGAATTGCTTGCTGTACATGCATGTCAAACATCAGTGACTCATGAACACGGACACCCAAAGTCCCTTTGAAGCTCAACACTTTCAAGATTCTCTCTATTTAAGAAACAGAAGCATGAAAGTATACGCTACTAAGCAAGTGCAAAGGAGCCGTGTTATCAAATCACATGGAATGATGGGATTTGGCTAAGCTGTCCTCTCTTTTTATCCACTGTAAGAAGTGATGTTCACACAGCCTGGTGTTGTTCGCTCACATGATGACAGTGAATGACCAATATCCAGCTCACTGCAGCTGTTCAATAAGTCAGCTCTGCATTAACCTTCTCATGGGCAGTTAGAGACGGGCAATAAATGCTAGCCCAGTTAGCAATACCCATGAGAAAGTAAAAATCTACACCATCCAATCACTGAAAATACAAATTTGAATTCAGCAATCTATTTCTGTGGTAAATATTACACCTAATTGTTAATTCCCCACCAACCAAGACTGAAATCATCATTATTACTGGCTTCTTTCACTGAATTCACTTCCACAAACATTCCCATCTCTGCTTCCGAAATCTTCCTCGAGGCTTTGCCACCTCCAACCTCATCCATTCTAACCATCTCCTGGCCCGACACCTATCCTTCATTCTCCTGCAGTAACTCACCCAAAACTGCTGATCATTTCCCATCGTGCCTGAGCTCACTGACCCCGGATCCCAAACATTTCACAATTAAATAACATCCTCCTTGTCTTTGAGTGCCCCCTTTGAGTTATCCCCATTCTAATCTCTGGAACATTCTCTCCCAATACCCACTCCACTCGGGCCTTGGGCATTTTCTTTCTTATGCTCCCAATTGCCCACAGATCCTTTAGAGCCGTATATTCTGGAATATTCTCTCACTAAACTTCACCCAGTTCATCATCTCCTGTGAGAGCCTTCCTCAAGACTAACGTTTGGTTACATCTTCCGATACCATCATCTTATTTTGTTATCCCTCTGAGAAACTCCTTGGGGATTTTAAAAGCTGCAACTGAGTTCACTTATCTCTCGGCGACACAAATAGGAAGTTCTCGTCTTTTGGAAATGATGGACATTTTGTATAATGACTGTAATTAGGAAATGCTTTTCAAATGAAATCAAACCTGACAATTTCTTTCTGAAGAAATTTTCATTTTTTCTGAAGAAGGGTCTAGGCCCAAAACATCAGCTTTCCTGCTCCTCTGATGCTGCTTGGCCTGCTGTGTTCATCCAGCTCTACACCTTGTTATCTCAGATTCTCCTGCATCCGCAGTTCCTACTATCTCTGACAATTTCTTTTCTAGACTTGTGGGACATGGGTGTCGATGGCTTGGCCAGCATTTATTGCCTGTTCCCTAGTTACTCCTTTGAGGAAGTGGTGGGTGAGCTGCTTTCTAGAACCGCTGCAGTTCATTTGATGTTTTATTGCCTCTAAGACTTTTATGCCAAGTTATCTGGGTAGTGTCTAGTGCCTGAGAAAAATAAAACAGGAAGCAACATGGCAGAGTTCTTACTGAGACTCTGAGTGAGTTAAGACCATAAGGTGTAGGAACAGAAGTAGGTCTTTTAACTTATCGAGTCTTCTCCACCATTCAACTGAGATCATGTCTGATCTAAGGATCCTCAACACCACTTTCCTGCCTTTTCCTCATAACCCTCGATTCCCTGCCTGACTAAAAATATGTCTATCTCAGCCTTGAATATCCTTAATGACCCAGTCTCTACAGCCCTCTAAGGTTAAACAACCGAAATATTCAGCAACGAGGAAATATAAGCCTCAAAGGGGAACGTAATAAGACGCTGTGAAGGATGAACTGGTGCATCTATCCCCGCCACTGCTCAGACTGAACTGACGCGAGATGGAATGACTCTGGTGGGCCTGGGATTGGTCATCCCTTTTAAAAAACAAAAGGATGTGAAATAAAGGAGGGGTTAAGGCAGCACCGGTGCTGACATCACTGCGCACAGAAATGGTGAGGTCAGCAATGCATGGCGGACACACACTGTGGCCTGTTTCTGTCTGTGTGCACACACATGCGATGGTGCGTCCAGACAGCCATTTTAATTGGCCAATATGGTGTTTGGAGCAATTTCAAAACGTAATAATTGCTCCATATTTTAAACGTCAGAAGTTGTGATCCAACTGGAAGTGTCCCCTCTTTAACAAACTCCTTCTTTAATGGTGGAGCAATGTGAGGAGAAAGAGATGAGGTTTTATAAAGGCACACTCGCTCTTTCTGAGAAAATTACAGAGAACTATGTGTTTTGTAAGGACAAGCCTCATGCAAGCAGAGGCTTGGAGGATCAGAAGGGGAAGGGAGAAACCATCTCCTCACCAGTGGGATTCACTGCCTTGCACCCAGTAACTGAGCAGAACGTGAGAGACAGAGACAAGTTCACTGACCTTCTTTACAGTCGAGGCCATTCTCGTGCAGCATGAAGCCATTACGACACTGGCAGATGTAACTCCCAAGTGTGTTCAGACACTCATGTTGACAGCCACCATTATCCACCGAGCACTCGTCTTTATCTGGAAGCCAATAGTTTGAACACTTGGAGTTAACAAGATGAGATCATACTGCACTTCACCAAGACACTCCACAGAGTTGGCCAGAAGCTAACACACCACAAGAGAGGGTACATCACCAAGTGCCAAAGCTATGGCTGTAAAGAAGGAACCTCTTCCCTACCCAGGATGGTCACCTAGCCCTCACCCCGGGATAATCACACATCCCCCCACCCCCTCACCCATAAACCAGCAGCATCCAAAGAAGCCAAACAATTTGGGCCTCATTTCCCATATCCTGATGAGCTGTGTCTATAAATGTCATTTTTAGAACTTGCATTTCAAAATGAGATAGCAAGAACTGCAGATGCTGGAGTCAGAGATAACACAGTGTAGAGCTGGAGGAACGCAGCAGGCCAGGCAGCATCAGAGGAACAGAAAAACTGACGTTTTGGGTCAGGACCCTTCTTCATTTCTGATGAAGGGTCCTGACCCGAAACGTTGACTCTCCTGCTCCTTTGGTACTGTCTGTTCCTCCAGCTCCAAACTGTTGTGCTTCAAAGTAGTGATTTTTGGGCATTGGTCATGTTTGTAGCAGGTCTGTTTTAATGAGGCTACGTCAGACAGTCCCCTCAGAACAGTGACCGAAAACAATGTGTTAGAGAGTAGGTGACTGTGGACCCCTGAAGTGTTAATGGCAAATTGTTTACTGTGGTATATATTACAACAGATACAGGGAATTTTGCAGCATGTATCAGTTCCAGATAATCAAGGATAGATTTCAGGTTTAGAAAGATTGAAAACATTCAGGGCAGTGACGTGTAGACGTGACTGGGGTCAGACACAAACATAGTTCCTGTACTGGAAAGGAATTTGTTTTAGAGCAGGTCAGGGAAAACACAATTAATTCAGGTGAGAGGTTTAGTCTGCCTAACTTCCAAACCAGGCGTGTTTGGTTAGAAGTCTGCAGGTTATTAGGAGCTGAGTAAGTCTAAGCTCTTGGCTTTGTGAGTATTTGTGCAAGAAGCCTCCACACTTTGCAGGACACAAATTGTGAAGAATCAGTTAAGTAGAACTCAAAGATTTGATATTGAGGGGTAACTTTCTGGGTGAGTCTCTGTAATGGATAATGTCAGGAAACAGATTGAAAGCTTTGATTTCCTGTGCGTTTTAAGACATTTTTAAGACTTTTGTTTTATTTCTCCTTTTGTATAATAAGCTTCTGTTGGTAAAGAAACTCTGTTACCTCATGAAAATATGTTTCATTGACATTAATTAAAAAAAGTCTACAAGCCAGAATTCATAAATAAAAACTGAAAGAACTGTGGATGGTGTAAATCAGGACAAAAACAGAAGTTGCTGGAAAAGCTCAGCAGGGTGGCAGGATCTGTGAAGAAAAAAATCAGAGTTAACTTTTTGGGTCCAGTTCTGAGGAAGGGTCACCGGACCAGAAATGTTAACTCTGATTTTTTTCTTTACAGATGCTGCCAGACCTGCTGGGCTTTGCCAAGAACTTCTGTTTTTAAGCCAGAATTCATTCTGGGATCTGACTTGTCTGGTTGGAATGTTAGTTGGCCATAGCAGTCACAACTGTCATGGCCATCTCCAGAAAGCTCCCCGCTGAGTGAGTATACATGTTGGGCCCTTGAAGGGGAGGAGCAGGGCAGCTAGTGGGAGCAGTGTGGGGAGTGGTGACTCTCTCCTGGCTGTTGGGAGGTGATTTGCACATCTTTAAAAGTGTAACTTTTGGTAGCGGCCTACAGCAGTCCCTCTGAGGACCAATTGAGCAAATAGAGACAGGGCAGGCCACACTCAGGGCTGGCCATTTTCGGGAATGGGGCTTCACGATGGCTTTCAGCCTCTTACAGGCAGCCCTGGGACACCAACACTGGGTTGTTACGCAGGAAACCAACATGGTGGACAGTTCCCAGGTATTTACTGTTGTTGAGGAGTCCAGCATCCTCCTAAAGAGGCCAGAGGTGCCAATTGCAGCCAATTTGGTTTCTGTTGCTCCCAGGGGTCTTTGCTGATCCTGCTCCACTCTGTCCATCTCACCCCCTGCTCAACTGCTAATGTGTTTGAGTGGTCCCACACAGTGCTGAGCCTTCAGATCAAAGCCAGACTCACCTGAGAAGAACTGGCCTTTGAATCCTTTCTTGGACACCGTGTTGTCGGACTTGAACTCGATCCTCATGTTGTTAAACTGTGACGTGATGATGTCAGGCTTCTCGGAGCCACAGAATCTGCCGTGTAGTTTGGATTCAGAGGAGAGGCCGCTGTGAATCTCAACATAGTCATACTTACAGACCTAGCAAAGCAAGCACACAACGCGTTCTCCCTCAGTATTCAATCTGCAGCCACTCACTACACACAAAGCAAGAACCAATTCCATCAGACTGCCTTTCAGAAGCTCAAACCAATCCTGCCACATGGATTCACCAAATAGTTATGGTGCAGGAGGCTGCCATTCAGACCATCATGCTAGTACAGGTTTTATCACCTTGTGTCAATCTCTTGCCTTTTTACCATATCCCAGCACACCACATCTATCCAATTAATCATCAATGCCCCCCATCTTGAATGCCTCAATTGAACCTGCCTCCAACACATTTGCAGCCAATGCATTCCCTACACCAACTACTTGTGGAGCCAGAAAGATTTTTCTTACATCATCCTTAGGTTGTTTGCACATTATTTTAAAACGATGGCAAGCACTGGCAAATGGACTTTATAGACTTACAAATGCTGGCATATAGACTTCATACACTTCTTTACAATGTCAATCCATCCACTGTTTTATGGAGAATGCAAGAAGTGAAGATTTTTGTAGCAAACAACAGCTCACTGAGACCCCTTTACTTTTCAGTGAATGGAGGGAGGAACAGGGGAGGGATTACTGATATTGATTGTCTGGCTGTTTCCTATCCTCATGCCCAGTGCTCAAGACCTGAGGGAGTGGCATTGCACCAAGTACAGACACTGTTCCTGGTGATGTGAGGGTCACAGACCTTTTACAGTCTGCTTTACTAGTCTCTCTGTGACATAGTGACTGTTCTGCATGAAGTGGTGAGTTAATCAAATGAGTTACTAAATAAACCATCATCATCAGCGATCACTTGCGAACAAGTATTAAATATCACGTACATAAAAAGAAATATGCACAACTGGTTTTGGAATCGATAAGTGCTGAGCAGGGCGTCAACCTAAACCTCTTCAAAACTGGACAAGAAGTGTGTGTGTATGTGTGTGTGTGTGTGTGTGTGTGTGTCTCTGTGTGTGAGTGTGTGCGTGTCTGTGCTTGTGTGTGTGTGTGTGTGTTTGTGTGTGTGTCTGTGTTTGTGTCTATGTATGTATGTGTGTGTGTATCTGTGTGTGTGTCTGTGCGTGTGCGTGTGTCTATGTATGTATATATGTGTGTGTGTCTGTGTTTGTGGGTGTCTGTGTGTGTCTGTGCGTGTCTGTGTTTGAGTGCGTGTCTGTTATTGTGGGTGTCTGTGTTTGTGTGTGCGTCTGTGTATGTATGTATGTGTGTGTGTGTGTCTGTGTGGGCGTGTATCTGTGTGTGTGTGCATGTCTGTGTGTGTGTATGTCTGTATGTGTGTGTCTGTGTATATATATGTGTGTATGTATGTGCGTGTGTGCATGCGCATGTATGTGTATGTGTGTGTGTCTGTGTGTGGGTGTGTGTGTTTGTCTGTGTATGTGTGTGCCTGTGTGTGTGTGTCTGTGTATATATGTGTGCGTCTGTGTGGGTGTGTGTGTGGGTGTCTGTGGGTGTGTGTGCATCTGTGTGTGTGTGTGTATGTGTGTCTGTGTTTGAGTGTGTGTGTGTGTCTGTGTGTGTGTCTGAGTGTGTCTGTGTGTGTGTCCGTGTGTATGTATGTGTGTCTGTGTGTACGTGTGTGTGTGTCTGTGTGTATGTGCATGTATGTGTGTGCGTGTCTGTGTGCGTGTGTGTGTCTGTGTGTATGTGTGAGTGTGTGTGCATGTGTGTGCGTGTATGTGCGTGTATGTGCGTGCGTGTCTGTGTGTGTGTATGTGCATGTGTGTGTGTATGTGCATGTGTGTGTGTGCATGCGCATGTATGTGTATGTGTGCATGCATGCGTATGTGTGCAAGCGCGTGTATGTATGTGTGCGTGCGTGCATGTGTGTATGCGTGCATGCACGTGTGCATGTACGTGTGCATGCATGCGTGTGTGTGTGTGTGTGCATGCGTGCCTGTGTGTGTATGTGCATGTGTGTGTGTACACATATGCAAGGTCGGGTTTGCACATGTGCACAGTGATGGTGGATAGTATACATGCATTGGAGTGAGGGTTGGGAGGCTTATGGGGCGTGTGCGTGTATTTGTGTTGGACACATGCTGGAGTATCCAAGATAACAAGCATGGGGCTGGATGAACACAGCAGGTCAAGCAGCATCACAGGAGCAGGAAAACTTGACGTTTCGGGCCTAAACCCTTCATCAGAAATGGGGGAGGGGAAGAGGGTTCTGAAATAAATAGGGAGAGAGGGGGAGGCGGATAGAGGATGGATAGAGGAGAGGATAGGTGGAGAGGAGGCAGACAAGTCGAAGAGGCGGGGATGGAGCCAGTAAAGGTGAGTGTAGGTGGGGAGTGAGGGAGGGGATAGGTCAGTCCAGGGAGGACGGACAGGTCAAGGGGGCGGGATGATGTTAGTAGATAGGAAATGGGGGTGTGGCTTGAGGTGAGAGGAAAAACAGGTTAGGGAGGTGGAGATGAGCTGGGCTGGTTTTGACATGCTGGAGTATGTTGTGAGGGGTGAGTGTGGTATTTTCAATGATTGTCAGAGGTGGATTTGCCGATAGCTTTAATACAAAGTTAAAGGCTAAGTTGCCAGTGTTATCATGCCATAGGGCTGCTCTCATATTAGAGAGTGATGACTGGTGGTGGTTTAACCTGAGGGCCGCCATGCCTCAGGTGAGAAGAGAGGTTGAGGAGGAGAGTCTTTCATGGTAACCTCAGCCAATACAGGAATTGAATGCACGCTATTGGTGTCACTCTGCATCACATACCAGTCATCCAGCCAACTGAGCTAACTGATCTCCCCACCCACCCCACCCCCGGATACAGAACACTGTGGAGAACAGCAGATGGATATAAGCAAATTGTGCAAAACGCAAGATGATTGTAAACATGCAGGTCTCACTGTGTGTGAGCATGCAATCATCAGCTAGAAATATATAACAGTGACTCTACAAAAACCTCCAATCATCCTGCGATAAGCAGGCACCTTCCGGGCTGGAGATAACAATTACATTCCGAAAGACCAGAGGGTGCAGTTTGCACTTGGACCAGGATGTTCACCTTTATCTAGACAAGATATGGAGGGAGACCTGAGCAAAGGCAGGAAAACCATTCCCCACACAGACAGCACCCCCAATGGGGGTTCAGTGAATGACCCACTCATGAGGGCACCATGGCTGTTGGTACTGGAGTGGATTATGGAAGAGGGTCCCGACTGTACCAGGGGCACAAACTGCTGTTGTTGGGAATCGTCTGAGTGACAGCCTCAACACCTTCCCTTAGGAAACTCAAGGTGTTACTCACGTCATTACCCTCCAGCTCAAACACCTCAAACTGCAGCGAGATCCTGTACTGGGCAGGGGCCACCAGCTGCCACACACAGTTCTTGTTGGTCGGGTAGTCCTTGGGCCAGCCCGGGCTCGTGACGGTGCCATTGAGTTTGGTGAGAAAACCACCACAAGCAGCTGTGGCACAATGGAAAATTACACAAGTCACCACCGGAACAGCAAGGAAAGGTTCATACAGTTTCGTTGTCGATGGCTCAAGATTTACCTGAATTTAGGGCTCATGTTTACAAGTGGTCTTGTCACACAGTGATATAAAAAATACCTCCCTCACATCAACACAGTCACAGGATTTAAACCTCACAGCCTTCTCCCACAGACCATTAGGTCAAAAGTTATCTTGTTCGATTCATTTGCAGTGAATGGAGTTGCAGGTAGACAGGATAGTGAAGGTGACATTCGGTACGCTTGCCATTATTGGTCAGTGCATTGAGTACAGGAGTTGGGAGGTCATGTTGCAGCTGAACAGGACATTAGTTCGGCCACTTTTGGAATACTGTGTTCAATTCTGGTTTCCCTGCTATAGGACAGATGTTGTGAAACTAGGAAGGGTGCAGAAAAGATTTCCAAGGATGTTGACGGGATTGGAGGGTTTGAGCTATAGAGAGAGGCTGAATAAACTGGGCCTATTTTTGCTGGAGCATCGGAGGCTGAGGGGTGACCTTATAGAGGCTTATAAAATCATGAGGGGCATGGATAGGGTGAATAGCCAAGGTCTTTTTCCAAGAGTAGGGGAGTCCAAAAAGGTGAGAGGGGAAAGATCTATAAGGGATGTAAGGGACAAGTTTTTCCACGCAAAGGGTGGTGCATGTATGGAAAGAGCTGCCAGAGGAAGATGGTGGAGGTTGGCACAAATACAACATTTAAAAGGCAGCTGAATGAGTAAATGAACAGGAAGGGTTTAGAGAGATATGGGCCAAATGCTAGCAAATGAAACTAGATTTATTCAGGGTATCTGGGCAATGTGGATGAGTTGGACCAAAGGATCTGTTTCAGTGCTTTATATCACTGTGACTCTATTTGGTCTATGGCTGCACTCCAACCGGAGTAGTTTGAAAACTCAACATTTAGAGCATGGGACTTTTTTTTTTCCCCTTTACTCATTAACAGGATGAGGCCCTCACTGGCTAGGCAGCATTTATTGCCCATCCCTAAGTGCCCAGAGAGCGGTTAAGAGTCAACCACATTGCTGTGGTCTGGAGTCACATGTAGACCAGACCAGGTAAGGATGGCAGATTTCCTTTCCTAAAGGACGTTAGCAAACCAGACGGCTTTTTCCTGACAATCAACAATGGATTCATGGTCATCATTAGATCCTTAATTCCAGATATTTATTGATTTCAAATTCCATCTGACATGGCAGGATTCGAACCTGGGTCCAGAACGTTATCTGAGTCTCTGGATTAACAGTCCAGTGATTATACCACTAGGCCATCACCTCCACTACTGCATGGACAGTAATCAGTCAGATCCCGGGCAGGGGAGTGGGGTCAGGGGGATGTTGATTCTGTACTCGAGCACAGCTCGAAAATACTAAGACACTTAGAGAAGTAACTTTTTTCACACAGTGAGTAGTTAGGAACTGGATTGCACTGCCTGGAAATGTGGTGGAGGTAGGTTCGATTGAGGCATCCAAGAGAACATGGGATTTTTTGTGGATAGTAATTGTGGGCAGGAATTTGGGAAAAGGCATCCAAGAGAACATGGGATTTTTTGTGGATAGTAATTGTGGGCAGGAATTTGGGAAAAGGCAGAAGACTGACACTAGGGGGTAGGAACAGGCACCTCGGGCCAATGGGCCTCCTTCTGCACTGTAATAATTCTGTGGTTCTGCGACAACAGCAAACAGCAATGCAGATTGTTACAGACATTTTACACAAATAAATCCCACAGACAACAACAGCCTGAGCGACCGCTTACCAGCTGGGGCGCTGGGTTAAGGCATTTTCAGAGAAACAGCATCTTGGATAGGACTGCACCCAAATGCACGGAGCGGGGCTTGAACCCAGAACTACTGATCAGAAATGGGGATAAAAGAAACAGCACTTTAAAAAATGGGTAATGAGGAAGACAGCAGCAAGTGGGAGGGAGCAGGAGGGCTGTTTTGTAGCACCTGAAAGTGTTAACAGACATCACAGGATAAGTTTCACCCTTCAGGATATGGCAGACTGTTGCTGGGAGGAGCTAACCATTCCCTGTGCGTGCATGTGTGCATGTGTGTGTGTGTATGAGCACGTGTGTGTGTATGAGCACGTGTGTGTGTGTGTGTGTGTTATGTATATATATGTGTGTGTGTGTGTGTGTGTGTGTGTATATATATAACATATAGTGTTTCTCTGACTGTCCATCATTGTGAACACCTTTCAGCTGGACTAATGTAAACGTAATCTGAATTTGCAACGTGGCACCTCACAAGAGGCAATCACGTGTCTCAGGTATAACATAACCAGCTCTTCATTATCATGTAATAAACATTTCCTGTTTAACTAAGGAGGCGCCAGCTGTGCTGAAGTGTTGGTGTTAAAATCCTTCCCTACCCAGTATTGGGAATTCTGGAGAAGACCAGCAAGGGGCACTGTGGCAGCAAATCAACCTGAGACATCCCAGCTGATCCCAGCAGAAACCACCATCTACTGTAGTAGGTTGGCTCGTCGAGCTGGTTCGTTAGTTCACAGACGGTTCATTACTCTGCTGGGTAACATCATCAGTGCAGCTTCCAATGAAATCCTGTTGTGTTTTCCTGCCTGGTATTTAAACTCTGGGGTCTGTTGGAGTTGATAACCTCATTTTCTTTTCTTTGCAGTGGTGTGTATATAGGATCTAGTTCTATGTGGTTAGAACCAGGCCTTTAGAAATTCCCGCGCTTGTCTCTGTTTGACCTGTCCTAGGATCCTGACGTTGTCCCAATCGAACGGGTGGTTCTCCTTGTCTGTTTGTATGGAGACGAGTGAGTATTGGTCGTGTCTTTCTGTTGCTAGTTGGGTGTTAATGTATTCTTGTAGCCAGTTTTCTTCCTGTTTGTTCAAGGTAATGTTTGTTGCAGTCCTTGTGTGGAATCTCATATATCCTGTTGGTTCTGTCTGTAGTGTGTGAGGGGTCTTTGGTTCTTGTGAGTGGTTGGCATGGAGTTGATGTAGGTTTGTGTGCCACTCTGATGCCCAGTGGCCGTAGGAGTCTTGTGGTCAGTTCAGATACGTTCTTGATATATGGTAACGTGACAAGTGTGTCAGGGTGTATTGTATCTTCCTGTTGTTTGTGTGTTAGGCATCGTCAGACCCAGCTGTTTGGGATTCCGTTACCCTTAAATGCTTGGTGGGGGTATTCTTCATTTTCTGCAGCTCTTCATTGGAGGCTGCACTGATGATGTTACCCAGCATGGTAACAAAACGTCTGCAAACTAATGAACCAGCTCGGTGAGCGAACCACCCACAGCATCCACAAACTAAGCTACAAATCTACTCAAGAACCTCAGATACCACCTACCAGAGACAGAGGACAGGGAGTTTGTGGGAGGGGTAGGGAGAGGGGGAGGAAGGGGTGGGCAGGGAAGGGGGAGGGAGGGCAGGAGGAGAAGGGAGGGAAGAGTGCGGGAAGAGGAAGGAGTGTACGGGAGGGGGAGGCAGGGTGCAGGACAGGACGGAAAGTGTGGGAGGGGGGAGGGAGGGTGTGGGAGGAGATGGGAGGGAAGGTGGGAGAATGAGGGGGAGGGAGAGTGTGGGAAGGGGAAGGACATGTGGGATGGGGAAGGACATGCAGGATGGGGAAGGCCATGCAGGACGGGGATGGGGAAGAGCGTGAGGGGGGTAGTGAGCGGGGAGACTGAGGGAGAGGAAGAGAGGGCAGGGGAGGGGGAATGAGGAAGTAGGAGTGAGGGACATGGAGGGAGAGTGCAGGAGGGGAGGGAGAGTGCAGGAGGGGGAGGGAGAGTGCAGTAGGGGGAGGGAGTGTGTGGGAAGGGAACGGAATATGCAGGAGGGGAGGGGGAGAGGGACGGAGACGGAGAGAGTGAGGGAGGGTTGGAGTGAAGGGGGACAGAATGTGGGGGTCAGAATAGAGGGTCAGAGAAGGCGGGTCAGATTTGTGGTGGGGAGAGTGTGAGGGGAGAGAGTGAGGGGGGCATGGGGTGTTCATAGAGGTGGGGTCAGATTGGGGGAGATCAGTGTGAGGGTGAGATTGGAAGGGGCAGAGTGAGGGGATAGAGGAGGGGCAGAGTGAGGGGGTCGCAATGTGAGGGGGGCAGGGAAAGGGGGACAGAGAGAGGGGGTGGGGCGGAAGACCGAGGCTGGGCCAGAGTGAGGGCTGGACAATGGTGGTGGTGGTGCGTGGGGTCTTCACACTGCGATGGGACAATGGGCTCTCAGAGTTACCTTCACATGTTCTTTGGTCTGCAGTCAGCTCGAAGCCTGGCGCACACGCGCAACGATAGCTGCCCAGAGTGTTCAAACATCGCTGCTGACACCCCCCACGGTCCTGCTGAGCACACTCATCCATCTCTACAACAAAATCCAAACAACAGGAATCATCACCCTTGGACAGCAAAGGAGGGAAGGAGAGGGGCCGGAAGAGAGAGAGATAGGGATGGTGAGGGAGAGAGAGAGGTCGGGGGGGGGAAGGAGAGAGACAGAGTGAGAGACAGGGAGGAGGAAGACAGAGGGAGAGAGAGGGAATGGGAGGAGAGAGAGGAGGGAGAGGAGGGAGAGAGAGCAGCGACAGAGAGAGAGGTGGAACAGAAGAAGGAAGGAGGGATAAGAAAATGGAGAGTGAGGGAGGAAAAGAGGGTGTGGTTAGGAGACAGGGGCCAGAGTGAGATAGAGATAGAGAAAGGAGTGGCCAGAGAGAGGGAGAGGAGTGGGACAGAGAGAGAGAGTGGCTGGCAGAAAATGGAGGGGGGAGAAGGAGCAGATGGAAGAGGAGAGAGAAAGGGACAGAGAGGGAGAGGAAGCAGGAAAGAGGAGGGACAGGAAGATGGAGGGACATGAAGAGGGAGGGAAAGAAAATAAGAGAGAAGAAGAGAGATGATGGGAGTTCAAAAGTGAGGAACAACAGAAACATATTGCCCACAGCTTCATAGAGAAGGGATTATTTTTAATCTTCCCCTTTCCCATGAGCCCATCCCGAGTTCCATTGGCCACGTTTCTATCAGGACTTGAATCGATGATAATGCTCAGTCCCTTCCAGGCTCTTCCCCTCCTGCTCACTACCCCATCTAGATCTTGGAGCAGGAACAGACCATTCAGCCCATTGTGTATGCTCTGCCATTCACTGCAACAGAGCTAGACTTAGGCTGATTCAATTCATTGTTCTGCCTTTTCCCCAGGCACTTTGATTCCTTCACTAATTAAAAAAAAACTACCTATCCATCTCAGCCTTCTTAAAGTTCACAGCATTGAATACTCTGTTGTCTGGATCCAGAGACTTCTGCACTAACAGCATCTCAGATTTTATACTATCATCCCTCACTATCTCTGGAACATCCTCCAGCCCCTATAGTCCTTCCTATCTCTGTAACATCCTCCAGCCCCTATACTCCTCTCTATCTCTGTAACATCCTCCAGCCGCTATACTCCTCCCTATTTCTGTAACATCCTCCAGCCCCTATACTCCTCCCTATCTCTGTAACATCCTCCAGCCCCTATACTCTTTCCTATCTCTGTAACATCCTCCAGCCCCTATACTCCTCCCTATCTCTGTAACATCCTCCAGCTCCTATACTCTTTCCTATCTCTGTAACATCCTCCAGCCCCTATAGTCCTTCCTATCACTGTAACATCCTCCAGCCCCTATACTCCTCCCAATCTCTGTAACATCCTCCAGCTCCTATACTCCTTCCTATCCCTGTAACATCCTCCAGCCCCTATACTCCTCCCAATCTCTGTAACATCCTCCAGCTCCTATACTCCTTCCTATCCCTGTAACATCCTCCAGCCCCTATACTCCTCCCAATCTCTGTAACATCCTCCAGCCCTTATACTCCTTTTCTATCTCTGTAACCTCCTCCAGCCCCTAGATCCCTTCCTATCTGGGTACCCTCCTTAGCAATATATCCCTCGCAATGTGACATCCTTCATCCCCCTACACACATCCGTATCTATGTAACTTCCTCCCGCTCCTACTGCTGCCATATCTTATTAATCTCCTCCAGTCCCTATGCCCCTCTCTGTAACATTTCCTAGCGCTCACACCCCTCCATATCTCTGTAACCTCCTCCAGTACATGCACACCTCCCCATCTCTGTAACCTCTCCAGCCCTTGCACCCCTCCCTAAATCTGTAATATTTCTCAGTATCTATATCCCTTGCTATCTCTGGAACCTCCTCGGCCCTCCCTATCTCTATAACTACCACCAATCTCTACACCTCTCCCTATCTCTGGAACCTCTAGTCCCCACAACCAGGTCAGTGGATGGTGGGAATATTACAGGAAAACATTCAGAGGAATAGAATAAATCTTCATTTAGAAAGACTCTGATTAATCAAAGACAATGCACATTGATTTGTTTAAGGGAAGGTTGTGTCCGAGAAACATGATTGACCTTTATCAGGAGTATGGGATGTGGGTGTCACAGGCTTCAGATTACAGATTGTGCTGGAGTTCAACTCTGCTGCTGTTGATGGCTCACAGCGCTTCATGGATGCTCAGTCTTGAGTTGCTAGATCTGTGTGAAGTCTCTCCCATTTAGCACGGTGATAGTGCCACACAAAACAATGGAAGCTATTCTCAATGTGAGGCGGGACTTCGTCCCCACAAGGACTGTGCGATGGTCACTCTTACCGATACTGTCATGGACAG
This sequence comes from Ginglymostoma cirratum, assembly GCA_024137785.1. NCBI lineage: Eukaryota > Metazoa > Chordata > Chondrichthyes > Orectolobiformes > Ginglymostomatidae > Ginglymostoma > Ginglymostoma cirratum. The sequence goes on from JAHRHZ010000071.1 coordinate 1,590,651, forward strand.
ATGCAACTGCAGCTGGCAGATTGGTAAGGATGAGGTCAAGTATGTTTTTCCCTCTTGTTGGTTCCCTCACCACCTGCCGCAGACCCAGCCAAGCAGCTATGTCCTTTAGGACCCGACCAGCTCGATCAGTAATACTGCTGCCGAGCCACTCTTAGTGGTGGACGTTGAAATCCCCCACCCAGAGTACATTTTATGCCCTTGCCATCCTCAGTGCTTCCTCCAAATATTGTTCAAGAAGCTGAGGGAGGACAGTATGTGGTAATCAGCAGGAGGTTTCCTTGCCCATGTTTAACCTGAAGCCATGAGACTTCATGGGTCTGGAGTCAATGTTAAGCACTCCCAGAGCAACTCTCTCCCGACTGTATACCACTGTGCTGCCCCCTTTGCTGGGTCTGTCCTGCTGGTGGGACAGGACATATCCAGGGATGGTGATGGTGATGGTGATGGTGCTGTCTGGGACATTGTTTGTAAGGTATGATTCTGTGAGTGTGACTATGTCAGGCTGTTGCTTGACTAGTCTGTGAGACAGCTCTCCCAATTTTGGCACTAACCCCCAGATGTTACTGAGGAGGACTTTTGCAGGGTCGACAGGGCTTTTTCTGCCGTTGTCTTTTCCGCTGCCTAGGTCGACGCCAGGTGAGCCGTCCAGTTTGAGACTTTTTAAGCAATTGGTACATCTGAGTGGCTTGCTAGGCCATTTCAGAGGGCAATGGAGAGTCAACCACATTGCTGTGGGTCTGGAGTCACATGCTGGCCAGGTGAGGGTGGCAGAGTTCCTTCTCTGAACAACATTAGTGAACCAGATGGGTTTTTCCCGACGATCAGTAGATTCTTAATTCCAGACTTTTTTTTAATTGAATTCAAATTCCACCATCTGCCGTGACAGGATTTGAACCCGGGCCCCCTGAACATTAGCTTGGTTTCTGGATTAATAGTCTAGCGATAATACCACTAGCCCATTGCCTACCCTACAGCTGATGGTTTTTGGGGATGCTTTAAGGAAGGTCCCAAATGGCAGACTATTCACAGAAGTAAAAGCCCAAGGAATCTAAATGAGTTGGGTCAGAGACTAGAAGCTAAGGATGTTGACTGATGAGTGTTTATGTTTGGGAGGCTTTTTCCAGCAAGGTTCTGCAGGACTCTGTACAAGGCTTCCTGTGGGTGGTTTACATCAATGATTTGATACTGAAAGAATCATAGAGTCCCTACAGTGTGGAAACAGGCCATTCAGCCCAACAAGTCCACACCAACCCTCTGAAGAGCATCCCACCCAGACCCATTTCCCTATCCCTGCATTTCCCATGTCTAACCTAAACATCCCTGGACACCATAGCATGACCAATCCACCTAGCCTGCACATCTTTGGTCTGCGGGAAGAAATTGGAGCACCCGGAGGAAACCCACGCAGACACGGGGAGAATGTGCAAACTCCACACAGTTGCCCGAGGATGGAACCAAACCTGGGTCCCTGGCACTATGAGGCAGCAGTGCTAACCACTGAGCCACCGCATGATTGGGAAACTTGCAAGGATACAGAAATTGCCTGCCTGGAGGGAGACGCTAATATAGCTGTCAGGTGACTGGGTCAGTGGCAAATGGAGTTCAAACCAGGGGAGTCTGAGACAGTACAACTGGCGAAGGATTAACGAGGCAAAGAAATAAATTAGAGACCTCAGAGGCAACTGGACAGGTGGGAAGGATGGTTAATGTACAGAATATAAGAGCAGAGAGGGAGAGGATATAGTTATGCTGGGACCATGTAAAACAACAATTATATCACAGCAAGTGATATTTTCTGATGAAGGGTCTAGGCCCGAAACGTCAAGCTTTCCTGCTCCTATGATGCTGCTTGGCCTGCTGTGTTCATCCAGCTCCACACCTTGTTATCTCCCATTATATCACAGCAAGTGTTGTGCACAATTCTGATCACCACATCAAAGGTCAGATGTGACTGCACAAAAAAGGGTCTAAAGCAGATTTACAAAGATTGGATTGAGATGAGGAAGGATTGGACAGGCTGGGGTTGTTTTCCTCGGAACCATGGAGATGAAGGGGGAATTTAATGGAGGTGGATAAAATACACAGTGGGCCCGTCAGACTGGTTTCCCTTGCTTACCACCAGGAGATGTTGATTCAAAGGAGTCAGTAGAAGGATTAAAGGTGAAATATTTTCCCTCTGAGTGTGAGGGGTGTTTGAAACCCACTCATTGAAAGGCTAATGGTGACAGATACCCTCAGCACCAGTCAGAAACATTCTTGGATTTACAATCAGAGCTGGGAAGTAGGGTACATCAAATGAGTTTTTTGGCCATCATGGGCACGAAGGACCAAATGGCTTTCTCTCTGAGCTTTGTGTTTCTATTAGTTGCACTTTCACAAAACTGACGCACTTGGCAGGGGTCTGTGGTGGCTGCTAACTTAGAGAAACCACAAAGCTGGGAAGCTCTCAATTCCAGCTTTGTCTCTGCTGTCAGTTCCCCATTATCACAGCAGGTGGAGCTCTTGGACAAGGCCAGGAGGACAATTAAAGGGACAGCGCTCTCTGAACCCGGCTACATGGTAAAAACAGAGGGGAGGCATGAGGCCTGGTTTAACAGCTCATCCGAGAAACAGGACCTCTGACAGTGCTGCACTTCCTCAGCACTGCACTAAAGCATTAGCCTCATGCCCTTTTGGACAAGTCTGTGCAGCAAGCCTTGAACCCAGTACCTTCTGGCTCAGTGCGAATCACTGTTCTTGGGGGCAATGATACACTGCACTGCTCAAACCCAGCTCCCTCAGCAGAATGGAAACCTGGTCATTGGAATACTGGGTAAGACTCTGCATTCAGGGATGAGACATTGCTCCAAGATATAACTTTCAAAAATAAACAGAACTAGCACAAGCATTGAGCAGTGAATTGTGATCTGGAATGCGTTGCCTAAAACAACAGTAGAAACAGTTTTGATCATCATTTTCAAAACAGAATTGGGGAAATAACTGAAGACAGAACAAGATTAGTAGAAGCTAAGGCAAAGGAGCTAGAGAGTGGGGCAAACTGGATTGGTTGTTTGGAGAGCCAGCATTGGCTCAATGGGTTGAATGGCCCTCATTCTGGGAGAAGGGGCAAACTCACCCTTGAAATAGTTTGCTGCGAAACCAGCCTTGCTGATTGAGCCGTCCGACATAAACCTCATCCAGAGTTTGTTGGAGCTGGACTTGATGTCACTTGGTTTATTATAACCACAGAACTGGCCAATCAGGGGTGAGGTAGCACTGTCTCCATCACGCACCTCCAGGTAGTCATACGCACAGCTGTCATGTCTTTCAATCTGGAAAGAGCAAACAGGAAGCTCTTTACAGTGAGATCGCTCTCAGAGTCCGAGCAGCAACAGCTGATCAGTCAACTGAAGTAGAACAAGTCAAAGAACATTCCAGAAAGTCAATCCCAACAACATTCTCACCGCACACCACGACCTTACTTCTCCACAGTCCCCCGTTGCTGAATGGACACAAATTTCCCACGGTGTGAGGAAGCTAGCTGAACTTCCGGGTATTAACTGCATGAAGCTGGATCTCGGATTTACAGCCCCCAGCCCCACTCTGTACAAGCAGCTGAGGCTGGGGCTATTCCAGCCCCTATTAATGCCAACAATTGGGAATTCAATCTTGTACTTTAAATCCACAAAGACCAGAATCCAGTGCCCCAGTTTCTCACACACACGGTGCAGGAATCCAGTGCCCCAGCATCTCTCTCACAAATGCACACAGTGCAGGAATCCAGTGTTCCCCCAATGCACACAGTGCAGGAATCCAGTGTCCTCCCAGTGTACACAGTGCAGGAATCCAGTGTCCCCCAGTGCACACAGTGCAGGAATCCAGTGCCCCCCTCCCCCAACACACACGGTGCAGGACTCCAGTGCCCCCCCCGCGCCCCCCGCGGGAAACCAGTGCCCCCCCCAATGCACACAGTGCAGGAATCCAGTGCCCCCACCCCAACGCACACAGTGCAGGAATCCAGTGCCCCACCACCCCCCAATGCACACAGTGCAGGAATCCAGTGGCCCCTCAATGCACACAGTGCAGGAATCCAGTGCGCCCCCCCCCAATGCACACCGTCCAGGCACCCAGCGCCCCCCACACACACACACACACACACACAGAATGAAAACTCGGCTTTACCTCAAAGGCCTGGAAAACGAGGCCTACATGATACTCCTCAGCAACAGTGATCCTCCAGGTACATTCCTTGGATGGCCAGTAGTCATCGGGATAATTCGGAGACTGAATCTGACCCGTATCCTTGTGAATATCACCCCCACAGATTGCTGCAGCGTAAAGGGAATAGTTGAAAATGTGTCATGCGCTTTGTAGGGAAGGAATGTTTGTTACAGATTCTATGAATTTACATAAATACACTGTACAATTTACATTCATACTGAAGCTCTGAAACATCTGAGGTGCATCATTGAGAGTTACCAGATAAAATGACACACCAAGACTCAGAACATCATATTAGGGTGGGAGACCAGAAGCTCTCTTTACATAAAAGAACAGGAATTAAAAGGAGCTGGCCATTTAGCCCCTCCAGTCTCTTCTGCTAGTCATCAAGACCGTGTCTGATCTGATTACTCCACATTCCAGCTTTCCTCCAATAACTTATACAATCAGAAGACATTTCTTGAAGAGGTTTAGGAAAGAGCTTTCAGAGTTTGAGGTCTAGGCAAGCCCATAACAAAGGTGTAAGGAAGGATTAAGAATATTCCTGATGGTGACTCTGGCTGAGGGAGCTGTTCTCCCACTGAGTTGTATCACTGCTCTGACACAATTGGTGTTGTTGGTGGGGGGGGGGAGGGGGTGTGGGGGCTCTCTAAAATGCCCAGGCCCAGCTGACCTGTAGGAGGATCAGGGACTAGGGAGTCCCAGGTGATCGGGGTAGTGCTGTGGAGGGGCCCCTTGGCCAGCCCTCTCCAAGCCCTGGCCAGGGCACAGGTGGCCAACGGTGCCTAACACACAGGGCCCAGACTCTGCAAACTGTTGGAACCACCATTTCATCCCTCTTCACACTTGCTACATTTGACAGGCTCCAGGTGAGCAACTGATTCTGGGGACGACCAAGTAGGATGGAATGTGAGTGCAGTGCACACCTCGAGGAGGGTCTTCCCTCGAGGCAGCATGAAGTCTAAAGGGACATTCCTTTAAAGGTGTATGAGGATGAGGATGGTACTCTCCTGAGAGAGTGTGATAGCAGGGAACTCAGAGTGAGGGGGAACCTAATCTCGAGGGAGAGGGGTATTTTCTGACAAGATAGCCCTGGGGTGAGGAGAATATTTCCTTCAGTCAATGAGAGGGTGGAGCGACTGGGGTAGGGCTAAGGGGCAACACAATATTTCGAGATGGTGCAGAATCAAATTACCTCTCCTGCACACGGCAAATTTGAGCACTAAGCTATCAGACACCAACCTGAAACATTAACTCTGTTTCTCTCGCTCCATAGATGCTGCCGTGTTTTCCAGCATTTTGTTTTTATTTTGCATCTCCAGCATCTGCAATATTTTGCTTTTGTGGCAGTAGTGACACCTTGTTTAAAAGACAGGCTAAAGCAGGTGAGATTCTTGGAGTTTGGAACAATGCTCCACTGGAACACTGAATATTGATGCTTTTACAAATCACAGCCACCTGAAGCTCTGAGACCTGTAAAGCCTTGGGCTTTCTATTTTTTTTTGGTATTTTTGATTCTGGACTGAACTAGGAAAGGGACTGTTTTAAAATCAAGGATTAATTGCTGTACTTTTAAAAAGTAAGTTCCTAACACTCATTGTAAGCTGTGCTTTCACTGCTGTTTTGTTCAAGCTGGGAACAGCAGGAAAGCTCTTTATAGACAAGTCAACATCAAGGAGTGTGTACGACGTGAGATATGGCCAGCAACTGGTTGCTGATTGGTTTATGGACTTGTGACACAGTGCGGCTGCCAAAGGTCATCAGCCTGACAAGAGCTTTCTAATTGGCTCTGGAGGAACTGAACAGCTTGTTGGTGAGAGCGATACTGGCAGAAGTGTTTGGACTGCTGCAAGTGGCTGATGGTATATCTTTCTCTTCAGGAAAAGGGACAGCAATTTTAAAACAGAGATGAGAAGAAATGGTCTTCAGTTCTCTAATGGTTCATTTCGTTGAGTTCTTATTTCATAGCAAGGCCAAGATGCTTCGATCGCCAATGATTAAGCGGCCACAGTGACAAATCTGAACCCATTTCATTTCAAAGCTTAGAGATAACAAGGCGTGGGGCTGGATGAACACAGCAGGCCAAGCAGCATCATATGAGCAGGAAAACTTGACGTTTCGGGCCTAGACCCTTCATCAGAAATGGGGGAGGGGAAGAGGGTTCTGAAATAAATAGGGAGAGAGGGGGAGGCGGATAGAGGATGGATAGAGGAGAGGATAGGTGGAGAGGAGGCAGACAAGTCGAAGAGGCAGGGATGGAGCCAGTAAAGGTGAGTGTAGGTGGGGGGGGTAGGGAGGAGATAGGTCAGTCCAGGGAGGACGGACAGGTCAAGGGGACGGGATGATGTTAGTAGATAGGAGATGGGGGTGGGGCTTGAGGTGGGAGGAGGGGATAGGTGAGAGGAAAAACAGGTTAGGGAGGTGGAGATGAGCTGGGCTGGTTTTGGGATGCAGTTGGGGGAGGGGAGATTTTGAAGCTTGTGAAATCCACATTGATACCATTGGGCTGCAGGGTTCCCAGGGTGAATATGATTTGCTGTTCCTGCAGCCTTCGGGTGGCATCACTGCGGCATTGCAGGAGGCCCAGGATGGACATGTCATCTGAGGAATGGGAGGGGGAGTTGAAATGGTTCGCGACTGGGAGGTGCAATTGTTTGTTGCGAACTGAGCGCAGGTGTTCTGCAAAGCGGTCCCCAAGCCTCCGCTTGGTTTCCCCGATGTAGAGGAAGCCACAACGGCTACAGCGGATGCAGTACACCACATTGGCAGATGTGCAGGTGAACATCTGCCTGATGTAGAAAGTCTTCTTGGGGCCTGGGATTGGGGTGAGGGAGGAGGTGTGGGGGCAGGTGTAGCACTTCCTGCAGTTGCAGGGAAAAGTGCGGGGGGTGGTGGGGCTGGAGGGGAGTGTGGAGCAGACAAGGGAGTCACGGAGGGAGTGGTCCCTCCGGAAAGCAGATAAAGGTGGGAACAGAAGAATGTCTTTGGTGGTGGGGTCGGATTGCAGATGGCGGAAGTGTCAGAGGATGATGCGTTGGATCCGGAGGTTGGTGGGGTGGTACGTGAGGATGAGGGGGATTCTTTTTTGGTTATTATTGCGGGGACGGGGCATGAGGGATGTGTTACGGGAAATGCGGGAGACACGGTCGAGGGCGTTCTCGACCACTGTGGGGGGGAAGTTGCGGTCCTTGAAGAATGAGGACATCTGAGATGTATGGGAGTGGAATGTCTCATCCTGGGAGCAGATGCGGCGGAGGCGAAGGAATTGGGAATAGGGGATGGCATTTTTGCAGGAAGGTGGGTGGGAGGAAGTGTATTCCAGGTAGCTGTGGGAGTCAGTGGGCTTGAAATGGACATCGGTTTCTAGGTGGTTACCCAAGGTGGAGACAGAGAGGTCCAGTAAGGAGAGAGAAGTGTTGGAGATGGTCCAGGTGAACCTCAGGTTGGGGTGGAAGGTGTTGGTGAAGTGGATGAACTGTTCGAGCTCCTCGTGGGAGCACGAGGCGGCGCCGATGCAGTCATCAATGTAACAGAGGAAGCGGTGGGGTTTAGGGCCAGCGCAGGTACGGAAGAGGGATTGTTCCACGTAACCTACAAAGAGGCAGGCATAGCTTGGGCCCATGCGTGTACTCATGGCCACCCCCTTTGTCTGTAGGAAGTGGGAGGAATTGAAAGAGAAGTTGTTGAGGGTGAGGACCTCAACCTGAAGTTCACCTGGACCATCTCCAACACTTCTCTCTCCTTCCTGGACCTCTCTGTCTCCATCTCCGTAACCACCTAGAAACCGATGTCCATTTCAAGCCCACTGACTCCCACAGCTACCTGGAATACACCTCCTCCCACCCACCTTCCTGCAAAAATGCCATCCCCTATTCCCAATTCCTTCGCTTCCGCCGCATCTGCTCCCAGGATGAGACATTCCAATCCCGCACATCTCAGATGTCCTCATTCTTCAAGGACCGCAACTTCCCCCCCACAGTGGTCGAGAACGCCCTCGACCGTGTCTCCCACATTTCCCGGAACACATCCCTCACGCCCAGTCCCCGCAATAATAACCAAAAAAGAATCCCCCTCATCCTCACGTACCACCCCACCAACCTCCGGATCCAACGCATCATCCTCCGACACTTCCGCCATCTGCAGTCAGACCCCACCACCAAAGACATTTTTCCCTCCCCACCCTTATCTGCCTTCCGGAGGGACCACTCCCTCCGTGACTCCCTTGTCTGCTCCACACTCCCCTCCAGCCCCACCACACCCGGCACTTTTCCCTGCAACCGCAGGAAGTGCTACACCTGCCCCCACACCTCCTCCCTCACCCCAATCCCAGGCCCCAAGAAGACTTTCCACATCAGGCAGATGTTCACCTGCACATCTGCCAATGTGGTATACTGCATCTGCTGTAGCCGTTGTGGCTTCCTCTACATCGGGGAAACCAAGCGGAGGCTTGGGGACCGCTTTGCAGAACACCTGCGCTCGGTTCGCAACAAACAACTGCACCTCCCAGTCGCGAACCATTTCAACTCCCCCTCCCATTCCTCAGACGACATGTCCATCCTGGGCCTCCTGCAATGCCACAGTGATGCCACCCGAAGGCTGCAGGAACAGGAAATCATATTCAGCCTGGGAACCCTGCAGCCCAGTGGTATCAATGTGGATTTCACAAGCTTCAAAATCTCCCCTCCCCCAACCGCATCCCAAAACCAGCCCAGCTCATCTCCACCTCCCTAACCTGTTTTTCCACTCACCTATCCCCTCCTCCCACCTCAAGCCCCACCCCCATCTCCTATCTACTAACATCATCCTGCCCCCTTGACCTGTCCGTCCTCCCTGGACTGACCTATCTCCTCCCTACCCCCCCACCTACACTCACCTTTACTGGCTCCATCCCCGCCTCTTCGACTTGTCTGCCTCCTCTCCACCTACCCTCTCCTCTATCCATCCTCTATCCGCCTCCCCCTCTCTCCCTATTTATTTCAGAACCCTCTTCCCCTCCCCCATTTCTGATGAAGGGTCTAGGCCCGAAACGTCAAGTTTTCCTGCTCACATGATGCTGCTTGGCCTGCTGTGTTCATCCAGCCCCACGCCTTGTTATCTCGGATTCTCCAGCATCTGCAGTACCTTTTATCTCATTTCAACGCTTGCTGCCCCCCACCATCCTGCATCAGGCTGTCAGTGACCAGACCCTCAATGGTGTACCCATCTCACTCACTACCTCTACTCAACTCAGCGTAAAAGGCAGTACCCAGGGAATGGAGCAGGAATAATGGGAGTTCTGCTAGCCTCACCTGCTGTTTTGTCATCTATTTTCCCTTTCCCAGGTGCTGCTGTGTTTTTTTTTTGGAAGATATTCACTCGATGGGCGTTCCTGATAAGGACAACTTTTCACAGAATCATAGAAGCACCTACAGCGTGGAGCAGGCCTTTCAGCCCATCAAGTCCGCACCAACCTGCTGAAAAGCATCCCATCCAGACCCATCCTCCTACCCTATCCCTGTAACCCTGCATTTCCAATGGATAATGCACATAGCCTGCACATCCCTGGGCACAATGGGCAACTCAACATGGCCATCCTCGCATATCTTTGGACTGTGAGAGGAAACTGGTGCAGACAGAGGGAGAAAGTGCAAACGCCACACAGACAGTCACCCAAGGGTCCCTGGTGCTGTGAAGCAGCAGTGCTAACCACTCAGCCGCCATACAACCCATTCTATTTATCGTCCATTCTATTGACCCTGTGAAGGGGCCAGTGGTGGCCATTCTTGGAATGGTTCAACATGGCAAACTGACTCAGTCTGTAAGTTTAGAAGCGTTGGAAGGTGTGAGACTGGAGTCACATATAAATTAGATTGGGCAAAAACAGCATAAAACCATAGAAATGTTACAGCACAGAAAGAGGCCATTCAGCCAATTGTGCCTGTGCTGACTGAATAATCTATCTGCACATTCTAATCCCACCTGGTCTTTGACCTGCTTCATCCTCTTGTCCTAGGAAGTGGTGGTGGCTGGTGGGTGGTGGGGGAGGTGTGTGTGATCTGACTGGATCTTCATCTTGGTGCTGAACTCCTCTTGAGGAGCTCCATGTGGAGGAGCTGAGCACAATGGGACAGGGGGACAGGGGCTCATCTGATGCCCACAGCCTGACCTCGAAGGACAATCAGACCAGTTGCCCCAGACTGTGTTTGCCATCCCAGGAATCCCCGAGGGGCATGCCAGCAGTCAAGCATTCCGAAGTGGTTTACCAGGGTGTCGCCAGGAATGGAGGGTTTGAATTTGAAGGAGAGGCTGGATAGGCTGGGACTTTTTCCACTAGAGTATAGGAGGTCAAGGGGTAACAATATAGAGGTTTACAAAACCGTAACGGTTGTAGATGAGGTGAATGGCAGGTGTGTTTTCCGTAGGGTGCGGGATTTCAAGTCTAGGGGACATATTTTTCAGGTGACAGAAGAAAGTTTTGAAGAAGACATGAGGGGCAACTTTTTACACAGAGACTGGTTCACGTGTGTAATGAACTGCCAGAGGACATGATGGATGTGTGCACAGTTACAATGTTTGGATAAGTTCATGAATAAGAAATATTTGAAGGGATATGGGATAAGCACAGGCAGGTGGGACTAGTTTACTTTGGGTTTATGGTCGGCAATGACTGGTCAGTTTCCATGTGGTGTGACTCAGGTATAGGGATGTAACTGGATCTTGGAGATCTGGAGTCAGTCAGCAGACACTGGGAGCAGTAGGCAGTAATTTAGTGGTCCCTATACCATCTTGTCATCCAGACAATGCCAGTTTAAGTGCCACCAGGACAACTCAAGCCTTTGAATTCAGTTTTAAGATATTTCTAAATGTGTAGGTTTGTTGTAAAATCCCAACTGTCTCAATATGTCTCCTCTGCAGGAGAAGAAACTGTCCTTACCTGGAATCACAGAATCACCCGGCCATTCAGCCCAATGTGTCTCTACCTGCTGACTGGATGAACATTTCATTCAGTGCCAAACTCTTGCCTCCTCCCTATAATCTAAATGGGGGACGGACTGCAGAACTCCGAGGTATGGAGGGATCAAGTGCATGAGCCACAAAATGTTAGTGTGCAGGTACAGCATGTAATCAAGAAAGGCATTGGTCTGCTATCCTTTATTACAAGAGGAACTGAACATAAAAGTAGGGAGATTATGTTTCAGTTCTACAGGTCAGGCCACATCTCAAATAGTTATTTGAGGAAAGATGTAAATGGATTGGAGGCAATGGAGAGGAGATTTACTTGAATGAATGGGTTGACGAATGAAAATAATTTGGACAAACTGGGCTTTTCTACACTGGAGTTTGGAACAGTAAGGGGTGACTTGATTGAAGTGTATAGGATCCTGAATGGTCTTCACAAAGTGGACATGGAAAGGATGGTTCTTCTTTGTGGGTCAGTCCAGAACTGGGAAACACTATGTTAAAATTAAGCATCGCCCATTTAGGGCAGAGATGAGGAAAACATTTTCCTCTCAGGACTATTGCAACTTTGAAACTCTCTGCCTTTTATCTGCTTTTAATTCATGTGTTTGTAACAATGTACAACTTTTGAAAAGGAACTGTGTCTAATTGCTTTATGAAAGCCTTGATTGATCCTGCCTCCACCACATTCTCAGGAAATGCATTCCAGGACCTTAACCACTCATTATGTGAGAAAGCATTTCTCTTCCACATCCATTACCTGTGCGTTCCCTTCCAAGCCGCTCACCATCCTGACTTGGAAATGAATTGCTGTACCTTCACTGTCGTTGGTTCAAAATCCCGGAATTCTCACCCTAACAGCATTGTGGGCCAACCTACAGCGGGAGGACTGCAGCAGTTCAGGAAGGCAGCTCACCGCCACCTTCTCAAGGGGCAACTAGGGATGGGCAATGAGCCTCCCATTACACTGGACTGCTGTAATAACCCATATTACACTGTGGTCCTGTAATGGCCCCAATTACACTGTGACCCTGTAATAGTCCCTATTACACTGTGACCCTGTAACAGGCCCCAATTACACTGTGACCCTGTAACAGGCCCTATTACACTGTGACCCTGTAACAGGCCCTATTTCACTGTGACCCTGTAACAGGCGGTATTACACTCTGGCCCCATAATAGCCCCTTTTACACTGTGGCCCTGTAATAGCCCCTATAATGCTCTAGCCCCATAATAGCTCCTATTACACTGTGACCCTGTAATAGCCCTATTACACGGTGGCCCCGTAATAGCCCCTATTACACGGTGGACCCATAATAGCCCCTATTACACTGCGACCCCTAATAGCCACTGTTATACTGTGGACCCGTAATAGTCCCTATTCCACTCTAGCCCTGTAATAGCCCCTATTACACTATTATAGCCCTGAAATAACTAAAGGTTTTATCAGTACCGCCGCAGTGGGAGAACACTTCAGTGGTCAAAGACATTCGGCTTTGGAACTTCAGCTAAGCGTCTTCCAAGGCGGACTTCAGGATACTCAATAACGCACAGTCGTTGAACAGAGGCTGATAGCCAAGTTCAGTATACATGAGGACGGCCTCAATCGGGATCTTGGGTTCATGTTGCACTACAGGTGACCCCACCACACTATACATTCTTAGACACACACACAGACACACACACACTCAGACACACACACAGACACACACACAGACACACACACAGACACACACAAATCTATGGGGCGCGTTTGCATTTGCAGATTTGTAATTGCGAACACATTCTATTTTCAAAAAGCACACAATCTGTACACAGTCTATGCAGCATTTACAAATTCCTACTTTGGAAATAAAACCAGTCTGACTCCAAGTTAATACATAGCCAGATTCTAAACAAGGTCTCATAGCCAAAAAGCATTGTCTGTGGTATACTGACAAAACCTTTAGTCATCTCGGGGCAGTGACTGGAAAGAAATTCTGGGATTTGCACATTAATCCTTTCTAACTGATTAAAGATTTAACAGCTATCTTAGGTTTGTTTGGTGCATTCACATCAGTTCTATGACCCTTTCATCTTTTGCTAATAAATTCTGAGTCTGATGCCACCTCTCTCACTGACACCTGAAGAAGAAGCGAAACTCTGAAAGCTTGTGCCTTCAAGTAAACTTGTTGCCCTTTTACACTGAGCTGTAACACTGCATTCTATGGATTCTATAAGCTGTAATCAATGGTATATTGTTGTATTTTGTGAGCTCAAATCCTCCTCCAGAGCCTTGAGTATGAATGTCCAAGACTGATGGAGTATTCAGGAAGTGCCATAGTGCCATGAGGATCAGGCATCAAGCTGAGGGCACACACATTCCCTGCAGGGATGGAGAACCTTCCATGGCACCATTTGAAGAAAACCAGAGGAATGCTCTATGAAGTCCTGACTAATATTTATCCTTCTATCAACATCACAAAACAGACTCTTTGGGCATGTTCATTTTGTTCTGTGGGAGCTCGCTATGCACCTCAACATTTCAACAATAGCCACAGTTCAGAGTTCTTCATTAGTTGCTAAGCATTTTGAGATGGCCTGAGGTTGTATTAGGCATTATAGAAATGCAAGTGAGTCTATCTTTACTCTCACACAGCACCTGCTCTTCTCACCACTATCGAAACTCATAGCTCTCATCCAACACCTGCATGACCCGAGCAGCTACGGCACAGGCACAAAGTCTCCAAAAGTGTTAGAGAAGCCCACCATGGACACACCATCTCTTGTGGAGCAGGAGAAGGCAGCACACAACGTGAGTGTGGCAGCCTGGGGCAAGTGGAGAGGTCAGATGCTGACTCTACTCTCCACCCTTCGGGACATCACTGGGACAGGGGCATATTTCAGCCACAGCCTGGCTCATGCTACAGCTTCTCTTCATACCTCACCCACTTCGTACCCTCCATGTGCCCCTCTCCCCTACTATCACATCCTGCTGGACAAAAAGCAGATGATTCTGTCAGCCAGCTCCCTCTCATCGCTGCCTTCCTATTCACAGTTATACATTGTCCCACTCTCCCGTTTCGCACACTGGAAATCAAAAATGAGCACAGCACACATAGAAGCCATTCAGCCCACGAGGTCTGTGCCAACTCTGTTGAAGACTGTTCATCCATCCCCCCAATTTTTCTCCTATTAGCTTTCCTCCTTCACAGATGGGTCCAATTCCCTTTTGGACCCCATTCCAAAATGTAAAGCCCCTGTGCCAGAGTATGAACAGGATTTAACTTTCTTGAGCAGCAGAGCATCTCTGAGTGCCAGCCACATTAGCACCAGCTCTAAAACTGGCAACTGAGCTTTAAAGGGTTGGAATCGAAGTGGGTGTGGAGGGCATCATTGGTGCTTACATTGTCTGAAGATCTACTGTAAATACTTGTAGGTACTAGGTAAGAGGAAGGTGCAACAAGACCTGGGTGTTGAAGTGAGCATGCAGGTGCAGCAGGCACTGAAGACGAGAAATATTATGTTGGCCTTCATAGTGAGACGATTGGAGTACAGAAGCAGGGATGTCTTGCTGCAATTGTACAAGACCTTGGTGAGACCACACCTGGAGCATTGTCTGTGGTTTTTGTTTCCTAATGTGAGGAAGGGTATTCTGCCAGGGAGAAGTTGACTGTTTCCTGTTATGGTAGGACTGGTGTAGGTATAGACACTGAATCAGTAACAATTACATTCACTGGAGTTTAGAAGCATGAGGGGAAATCACAGAAATCTCTAAAATTCTAACAGGACTAGACAGGATAAATGCATGGGGGGAACACTCCTAATGACAGGGTGTCCAGAACCAGAGGTCACAGTCTAACGTTACAGGGTAGGCCATTTAGGACTGAGATGAGGAGAAATTTATTCACCCAGAGAGTGGTGAACTTGTGGAATTCTCTGTCACTGAAAGCAATTGAAGCCAATACATTAAATATGTTCAAGAAGGAGTCAGATATAATCCTTAGGATTAAAGGGATCAAATGGGGAGAAAGCAGGAACAGGGTGCTGAGTTGGATGATCAGCCATATTGAGTGACAGAGCAGGCTCAAAGGGCTGAATGGCCTACTCCTGCTCCTATTTTCCAGGTTTCAATCTTGTGCAAAAGCTGACTTTTACTAACTTTTAAATGATCACTGATATAAACATTGACCTTCATCTTTCTGCTTAAAATAACAGTTCTCAACAATTCAACTTTCCATAAAGGTACATGCGGTCATTTTTGTTAGCGTAAATCATTGACAAAACATCACCTGTGAAAATATGGTTTTTTTGAAAAACATCAATATAGAAACATTAAGAAAATATATAAAAACATCGACACCTTCATACACAGCAGAGAAGCCTTTTCCCATCCAGTTACTGCTGCTGCGGAACTCAATCCAGAGCCAGCTGTCAGTGGAAATGATGGTTTCTGGAAGTTTCTCACCACAGAATCGACCTGAAATGAGATGGCCCAGGAGCAACATTAATCACTGGCCACATACAATGAGTCAACTTGACAAACACATTTTCAAAAATGTATTTTGTTTTGATGTACCTCATTGGGTACATTTTCCCACTTCCCCCTTGGGGGAGATGGTGGTATAGTGTAAGGCGACTGGGCTGGATATCCAGAGGCCCATGTTAGTATTTTGAGAATACAGGGTTACTTCTCACCATAGGAGCTAGTGGAATTTAAATTCAACATATCGATTCGGAATTGAAGACGAATTTCAAAGTCTTGATCACGGTAACAATCATTGATTGTTGTAAAAACCTATCAGGCTCACTACCATCCTTTAGGGAAGGAAATCTGCCATCCTTACTCAGTCTGACCTACATGTGACTCCAGGCCCACAGCAATGCATTTGACTCTGAACAGCCCTCTGAAATGACCAAGCAAGGCGCTCAGTTCATGGACAATTAGGGATGGGCAAAATAAGTCGGCCCCGCTTCCATCCCCATAAATATTATAAAAGTCATCAAGTTATACATATTAAAACAAATTATCTGGTCAACTATATCATTGCTATTTGTGGGAACTTGCTGTGGGTAAATTGACTGCCTTGTTTCTTTTACGACAACAGTGACTATATTTGAGAGGTACTTTATTGGCTGTAAAATACTTGTGACTTTCTGAAGATGTTAAATTTGCTTGATAAAAATACATTTTTCTTTCTTTAAAGTTGGAAAGTAATTAGGTCTGGAGATAGCACACTATCCAGGCAGGCAAGTGTGATATGGCCAGGTCAGAAATCTGAAGCTGGGGATCAAAACTGAATTTATTGACTCACTTGAAGTCAGCTCATTAACAATAAAAGAGATTCTATTTAAAACATGCCTCATTTGTGAATATGACTGTCCTTAACGTTCAGCGGACAGTAGCATAAACATAAAATGCTGCAGTTTCTGGAAATCTGAAATACAAACAGAAAATATTGGGGAAACTCAGCAGGTCTGGCAGCACCTGTGGTTACAGAAACAGTTTTGTGTCTGAAATGACTCTGCTTCAGATCTGGATAATGGTGGGGTTTTTGCTGTAGACAGCGTGAGAGGGGGACCATATGGAACTGAGGGTAAGGATGGTCAGATTGAAAGAGAAAGAGTGTGCTAATGGTGGTAAAGGAAAGATTGAAATGTAAAATAGGTGTAAATGATAGGAATGAAAAAAAGAAAATGTCTGATGAAAGCAGAAGATACAAATAAGATGCGATTGGGGGTGAAGAATTCAATCTCACTGTCATGCCTGAAATTCATTGAGGTGGGAGCGCAAAGGGGTAGTATTACAGGATAGTGTTTGGCTCAGAGTCAGAAGACAGTGCGTTCACTCCAGAGACTCAAGCAATGTTGACTGACATTTGAGTGCCGTACTGAGGCAGTCTGTAGCATCAGAAGTTCTGGGATAGAAATTCACCTGGACCCACTTTCAGATGCAGGCTGGGCCTGATGAAAGCAGCACATACCCAGATAGGCCCAAAAGTGGCCACCTGGCCTTACTTAAATCTTCCAGACAAGCAGCTGGCGGCCACCTGCAGGATCTCTATTCGCCTCAGCAGTCTGACCTCAGAAGAAGAGCTTTGAGGATGTGACTGGGATCAGCAGAAGCACCAAAGCAGATGCTGGCTCGGCCACAGCAAACTGCTAAACCTGAGCAGGGTAGACTGGGCCTAAACTCTGCCAGCACTCGTCAATTTCTTCCAGAGGTTTTAAAAAAAAGGCATTAGACCCACCATTAAGATATTCCAGATGTTTTTAAGAGTGTATTGAATGGTTATTTGGATTGAAATAGTGTGCAAGGGTATGGAGAAAAGCAGGAGATTGGCACTAGATAATGATGCTCATTCAAAGAGCCAGTAAAGGCACATTGGGCTGAATGGCCTCCTATTGTACAGTAACAATTCTGTGATTCTGGATCAAATTCCCATATTAGGTTTTTGCTGTGGATGTCTGACCAGAACTACCCGCTGTTAAATTAAGATGATGTCTCCAATTTTACAGCTGGAAACTTCCTCCCTGTCAAAAGCTTCCCAACTGCAGATAGTTCACCTCTCCTCTGAGCTGCCATGAGCCAGGTCTCCCAACACACCCTTCATGGAGATAGCAGCAACTCTAAAACTCTAAAAGGAGCAGGCAAGACTGAGATTGCTGGCTGGGATTTGCTGTCATAAACTTTATCTCAGAGCCATAAAAACCCCACGTGACAGGCACAAAGGTAGGAGTATTGGAATCCCACCAGCTTCTGATCCAACATGGCTGGAACATCCAGCTCCTTGAGTAGGAAGAGCAATGTCAGGTATGTAGAGCAGAATACTGACTGGGTTAAGATTCAGCAGGTCGAATCAGAATCAGTGAGTTGAATAATGGTAATTGGATATTCGTGGCCAAGGCTTTACCAAGAAAATGTAGTTAGAAGTTAAAATGAAAAGCTCTTAATACATTACAATTCAATGTAGCACAGAAACAGGCCCTTTGGCCCACCAAACCTGCAGCGATTTCTGATCCTTATTTAGACTTGCTGATATTTACCCATTTGCAGTTTCTATCCCTCTTTGCCTCCCATTCATGTGTCTATCAAGATACGTCTTAAATATTACTAACATACCGGCTTCCACCATCTCTACTGGCAGTGCATTTCAGGCACCCAACACACTGTTAAAAACTTCTCCTGCACTTCTCCCCTAAACCTTCCCCCACTCACCTGGAACCTGGGCCCTCCTGTAGTTGACCTATTCGCCCTGGGAAAAAAGCCTTTGACGATCCATCCTGTCTATGCCTCCCATAATTTTGTAGACCTCTATCAGACTGCCCCTTAGCCTCCTTTAGCTTAATGCACATAGCAATCATAACAAGATAGACAAATCACTGACACAAATAGAAACCAATGGATTCAATTAATAACCATTACTGAGGCAATGATTTTAAAGTGACAAATTTGTAGAAGGTTTTCAAAGATGACAGACAAAATGGTAAAGGAAGGTCAGCCCTGATGATAAAGGATGTGATGGAAGTAGTGATGAAATAGGAACTTCATACAGAAACCCAGATTGGAACAAAGAAATCATTAAGGGCAATAAAACACTCCTCACAGTAGTTTATTGAACATCTCGTTGTAATTATGGTGCTGAACAGCATTATGGAATTAGAGAAACCTGTAGTAAATATCATGGGATAATCATAAGGACCTCCCCATAGAGTGGGCAAATCAAAGTGGCAAAAGCAGCTTAGAGGACCACATCATGGAATGCAAAGTAGATCATTTTCCACAATATGTTCAGATAAAAAGTCACTTTAGATGTAGCATGAGATCAGTTTAATTCGTAATTCGGCATTGAATGATCATCTAGGAAGGAGTAATCATAACATGATGGAATTTCATATTGATGAGAGGTTTCATATTAAGGATATACAAATAGTTCATAATTCACAATGAATGTAAATCCATTTGAGGAACAAAATGCCATTGGATAAGTGGACCGACTTTGACTGCAGAAGTTTAGGAGAGATTAAAAGGAGAGTAGTAATAATGAGTAGTGGGATGATTTTAGAAAAAAAGTGGATGACCAAAGAAATGACAAAGAGGAAGAAAACTGAATGAGAGTAAACAATAAAAACAAACTGTAAAAGCCTTTAGAAACACATGAAAAGTAAGAGAGTAGCTAAAGTAAACAAGGTCGCTCTGAGGCAGAGACAAGATAAATTATACTTGGGAAATCATGGTCTGGATTTTCCAATGGCCACATAGTTATTTCTGAAATGTAAATGGGAGTTTTAGATGGTACCCTGTGGAATTCCCATTGTAGCAGACTCCAAAGGAATGGCATGGGAAATACCACCGTACATGGAATCCCTCAAAAGTATCCATTATATTGGAAGTTTCCACCGATGTTAAGTAAATAGTTACTCAGAAATAGTTAGACTATTAAACACTGAGTCTAAGTGCTGAGTAACAATTGAACTGATTCTCCCAGCTTCCAAACATTTCCGTGGGCCCGCAGACCCTGAACTGATCCTCTCACCCTGACACCTGACAACTCCCACCTCCAGATGCTGACAGCTTACCCACTCTGTGCCCAGGATCCAACAACTCCCACCTCCGTATACTGATATCTCACCCACTCTGTGCCCGGCACCCAATAATCCCTACCAGCCGATACCAAAACCTCACCCCTCTCTGTGCCCAGAACCTGACAACACCTACCACTGGATACTGACACCTCAACCCTCTGTGCCTGGGACCCAAAAACGTATATTAAACTATTCTGGCAGGGGGTGGGATCCAGAAAGTATGTTCATCAGGGAAAGATGAATGGTCAAAATTAGAAGAGACAACAAGTGAGTTCTGTGGTAATGAATTCCACAGGCTCACCACTCTAGGCATAGATAGGATGGATAGTGAAGAAATGTCTCCTCATCTCCATCCTAAATGGTCTACCCCAAATCGTCAGACTGTGACCCATGGTTCTGGACACACCCACCATTGGGAACATCCTCCCTGCATCTACCCTGTCTAGTCCTGTTAGAATTTTATACGTTTCGATGAGATTTTTCCCCTCATTCATCTGAACTGTAGCAAAAACAATCCCAACCTAGTCAAGGGATAACAAGCATGGGGCTGGATGAACACAGCAGGTCAAGCAGCATCATAGGAGCAGGAAAACTTGACGTTTCGGGCCTAAACCCTTCATCAGAAATGGGGGAGGGGAAGAGGGTTCTGAAATAAATAGGGAGAGAGGGGGAGGCGGATAGAGGATGGATAGAGGAGAGGATAGGTGGAGAGGAGGCAGACAAGTCGAAGAGGCGGGGATGGAGCCAGTCTGGCTCTCTCCCTATTTATTTCAGAACCCTCTTCCCCTCCCCCATTTCTGATGAAGGGTTTAGGCCCCAAACGTCAAGTTTTCCTGCTCCTATGATGCTGCTTGACCTGCTGTGTTCATCCAGCCCCATGCTTGTTATCTCGGATTCTCCAGCATCTGCAGTACCTTTTATCCCCAACCTAGTCAATCTCTCCTCATACGTCAGACCCACACAGCAGAAAGGAGGACTGATATCTTAGAAAGCTCCTCAAATGAAACCATGTGGGTAGAAGTTAAAAATCAATAAAGAACAATCGCATTGCTGTGAGTATACTATAGATTCCTTAACCATCTGAGGGAAATAGAAGGTAGAGTGCTAAGTAAATTTCAGGGAGTTGTAAAAGTAATAGGGTAGCAAGAGTAGGAGCTTTCAACATCGCCAGTGTTAACTGGGGTTTCCAGAATGTGAAAGGTCTGAAGGGAACAGAGTTCTTGAAATGTGTCCAGGAGAGGTTTTTTATGTCAGTACATAGAAGGCCCTACAAGAGAGAAGGCCCTGGCTTACTCCTAGGTAACGAAGCTGGACGGGTGGTTGAAGCATCAGATGGGAGCATAACATAGTCAGTGATGATAACTCTGTTAAATTTGAGATTGTTGTGAGAAAGGACAAGAATGGGCCTTAGCTCAAAGTTCTAAACTGAAGGAAGTCCGATTTTAATAAGATCAGAAACAATTTGACCAGAGTGGACTGGAAGCAGATACTTTCAGGTAATGCGTTAGAACAGAGGAACCTATTCAAGACGAGCACAGGTTCCCATAAAGATAAAGGATGGGACTGACAAATCCAGCAAACCCTGGATACCAGGGATATGCAGCATTGGATTAAGAGAAAAAGGGAGGCTTCTAACAGATATTGACGGCTCAAAACAACAGAATCTTAGAGGGGTATAGAATATGCAAGAGGGAATTTTAAAGGAAGATTAGCAGAGCTAAAACTGGACGTGAAAGGACAAGGGCAAGTAAAGCAAAGGAAAACCCTAAATTATTTTATTGAGGCATTAAGGGTAAAAGGATAACAAGGGAAAGAGTAGGGCCCATTAAGGACCACAGCAGTAATTGGTGCATGAAATCAGAGGATGTAGGTAGGATTCTAAATGAATATTGTGTGTGAGAGGGATAATATGAGGATAGAAATCAGGGAGAAGGTCTGTGATACAATGAAGAAAATTAGCACAGACAGAGAGGAGGTTCTACGTGGTCTGGCAAGCTTAAAAGTAGCTAAACCTCCAGGGCCAGATGAATTATATCTCAGGCTTTTGAGTGAGGCAAGGGAGAACATTACAGGGGCACTGGTAATAATTGTTCAATTCGTCTCTCGGGCCACAGAAGAGAACAAGGGATAAAGCAGGCCGGTCAAGCTAACCTCACTATTGGGGATACTACTAGAAGCAATGCAGAGGGACAGAATTAATCTGTATTTGTAGAGGCAGGGATTAATCAAGAGAAGTCAGAATGATTTTGTTAAGGGGAGGTCACGTCTGACCAACTTTGATTGAATATTTTGAAGAGATGACCAGGCGTGTAGATGAGGCTAATGCTTTGGACATCATTTACTAGAACTTCAGCAATGCTTTTGATATGGTACAGGGGAGACTGATAACAAAGTTAAGACCCCATGGGATCTAATTTTACTTGGCAAGTTGGATCTATGATTGGCTGAGTGACAGGAATTAGAGGGTGATGGAAGTCCTTGTCCAGAAGGTCCCACACAAGTCAGTGTGGGGGCTCTTGGTGCGTCATATAAATAATTTAGACTTAAATGTTGGACAGTTGACCAGAAAGTTTGCAGATGATTCAAAAATTGGTGCGGTGGTAAATAATGAGGAGGATAGCCTTATACTATAAGAAGATATAGACAGGCTGGTCAGATGGACTGATACATGGCAACTGGAATTCAATCTGGAGAAATGTGAGGTGATGCACTTGGGTGGGATAAACAAGGCAAGGAAACACATGATGAATGGTAAGACACTGGGAAACAATAAGGATCAGAGGGACCTTGATGTGCATGTACACCGGACTCTCAAGGTATCAGGACAGGTAGAGAAAATGGTTAAGAAGGTTGATGACACCAGAATTTGTGGTATAGTGGACAGTGAAGAAGGTTACCTAAGATTACAGAGACATTTTGATCAACTGAGTCAGTGGGCTAAGGAGTGGCAGATGGAGTAGGGCCTTGGGTAGTGCTGTAGAACAGAGATACCTAGGAGTTCAGGTATATAATTCTTGGAAGTTTGCATCACATATAGACAGGGTAGTTAAGAAGGTGTTTAGAACACCTTTGATTATGAGATTTGGGATGTCATGTTGAGGTTGCACAGGGCTCTTCTGGAGTACAGTGTCCAGTTCTGATTACCCTGTTATAGGAAGTTTACTATTAAGCTGGAGAGGGTTTAGAAAAGATTTACTAGAATGTTGCTGGGAATAGAGGGTTTGAGTTATATGAAGAGGCTAGATAGGCTGGGACTTCATTCACTGGAGTGCAGGAGGTTGAGGGGTGACTTTATAGAGATTTACAAAAACACATTGCACAAAGAATTGGGTTCTTGCTGTTCAAAAGCAGGAGGTTAGAGATCATACCCAGGAGTGGCGCCTTCCTCCAGTATCCATTGCGTACCTCAATGTAATCGTACCAGCACAGGCTGCTCTTATACACGTCCATGGTTGTAAAATTTAACACGATCTGTAAGACAAACAGCAATTTCTTCACAGTGTAACACTGTCTAAACATCTGGACCTTCTGTAAGATACTCCTTAAAACCTTTCTCGTTGGCCAAGTTGTTGGTCACATGTCCCAGTATCATGTCAGGAGGCTCCGTATGAAACTGTCAGCAGCAAACACACAAAAGATATTGCCCCTCTGTTTGGAAAAGCAGCAAACGGGGGGAGGAGACAGGCAGTGGTATCCTGCACAGGACAGCAGAAAGATATCAGTGGTAGGCAAGTTATTAGAGAGGATACTGAGGGTCTGGGTCAACCAACATTTGGATAGTCAAGGTCTGATTAGGGATAGTCAGCATGGATTTGTGCACTGGAATCACGTCTGACAAATCTTTTTGAGTTCTTTGAAGAGGTAACCAAGAGGATGGATGAGGGTAGGGCAGTGGATGTTGTCTATACTTTAGTAAGGCCTTTGACAAGATCCCGCATGACAGGTTAGTCAGGTTAGGTTGTATGGGATGCAGAGAGAGAGAGCTAATTGGATTCAAAATTGGCTCGGTGGTAGGAAGCAGAGGGGGATAGTTGAAGTTTATTTCTCAGACTGGAGGCCTGTGACTAGTGGTGCGCTACAGGGGTCGCTGCTGGGACCTTTGACATTTGTTATTTACATAAATGATCTGATATGAATGTACAAGGCATGATTAGAAAGTTTGTGGATGATACAAAATCAGGAGGTATCATTGATAGCGAGGAAGGTTATCAAAGATAACAGATGGATCTTGATCAGATGGGGAAGTGGGCTGAGGATTGGCAATTGCAATTCAATACAGTTAAGTGTGAGGTGTTGCACTTTGGAAAGTCAAACCAAGGTGGAGCTTGTACAGTAAATGATAATGTCCTGAGGGGTGTTGTGGAACAGAGGGACCTTGGAGTACAAGTACATAGTTTATTGAAAGCAGCATCACAGGTGGACAGCGTGGTGAAGATGGCATTTAGCCTGCTGGCCTTCATCAGTCGAGGCATTGAGTATAGGAGTTGGGACATTATGGTACAGTTGTGTGAGTCACTGGTGAGGCTGCACTTGGAGTATTGTGTACAGTTTTGGTGACCCTGTTAAAGGAAAGACATAGTTGAACTGGAAAGTGTGCAAAGCAAATTTACAATGATGTTACCAGGACCAGCAACCCTGAGTTATAGGGAGAGGTTGGCCAGGATAGGGCTTTATTCCTTGGAAGGTAGGAGAATGAGGGGTGACCTTTTTGAAGTGTATAAAATTATGAGGGGCATAGATAGGGTGAATGCATAAAGGCTTTTTCCCAGGGATGGGGAATTGAAAACTAGAGGGCATAGGTTGAAGGTGAGAGGGGGATAGATTTAAGAAGGACCTGAGGGGCAACTTCTTCATGCAAAGAGTGGTGCTTATATGGAATGGGCTGCCACAGAAAGTGGTTGAGGCAGGTACAAGAGCAACATATAAAAACATTAATATAGGTACAAGGATGAGAAGGGTTTAGAGCGATATGGACCAAATGCAGACAATTGGAACTAGCTGAGTAGGCGTGGTCAGTATAGACCACTTTGGGCCGAAGGGCCTGTTTCCATGCTGTATTACTGTATGATTCTACGACTACAGGGGACGGTAAGCTGATGGGTGGGTCAGCGGATCATGGACCAGGCAGGGGTAGGTCAGCGACCAGGCAGGGAGTAGGGCATAGACTGGGCAGGAGGTGGATCAGTGAGCAGCCTGGGAGTGAGTCATAGACTGGGCTGGGGGTGGGACATAGACCTGGCATGGGGTGGGTCAGGGAGCAGGTGGGGGGTGGGGGGTGAGGACAGGGAAAGACCAGACTCTTCTCCTTCACTTCCCTGTAGAGTGGATCTCCCAATCAAATGGAGCTTGTATGGGACAGAGAGAACAAGACTTACACCCATCCCTGCTCACTCCTCACGTACCACCCCACCAACCTCCGGATCCAATGCATCATCCTCCGACACTTCTGCCATCTGCAATCCGACCCCAGCACCAAAGACATTTTTCCCTCCCCACCCTTATCTGCTTTCCGGAGGGACCACTCTCTCTGTGACTCCCTTGTCCACTCCACACTCCCCTCCAGCCCCACCACCCCCGGCACTTTTCCCTGCAACCGCAGGAAGTGCTACACCTGCCCCTACACCACCCCTCTCACTCCCATCCCAGGCCCCAAAAAGACTTTCCACATCAGGCAGATGTTCACCTGCACATCTGCTAATGTGGTATACTGCATCCGCTGTTTCAGATGTGGCCTCCTCTACATCGGGGAAACCAAGCGGAGTCTTGGGGACCGCTTTGCAGAACACCTATGCTCGGTTCGCAACAAACAACTGAACCTCCCAATCGCAAACCATTTCAACTCCCCCTCCCGTTCCTCAGACGACATGTCCATCCTGGGCCTTTTGCAGTGCCACAACGATGCCACCCGAAGGTTGCAGGAACAGCATCTCATATTTCGCTTGGGAACCCTGCAGCCCAATGGTATCAACGTGGAATTCACAAACTTCAAAATCTCCCCTCCCCTACCACATCCCAAAACCTGCCCAGCTTGTTCCCGCCTCTCTAACATGTCCTTCCTCCCACCTATCCCCTCCTCCCACCTCAAGCCCCACCCCCATCTCCCACCTACTAGCCTCATCCCCTTGACCTGTCCATCCTCCCTGGACTGGCCTCCCTAACTCCCCACCTACACGCACCTTTACTGGCTCCACCCCCACCTCTTTGACCTGTCTGCCTCCTCTCCACCTATCTTCTCCTCTATCCATCTTCTATCCGCCTCCCCCTCTCTATTTATTTCAGAATCCCCTTCCTCCTCCCCATTTCTGAAGAAGGGTCTAGGCCCGAAACGTCAGCCTTCCTGCTCCTCTGATGCTGCTTGGCCTGCTGTGTTCATCCAGCCTTACACCTTGTTATCTCTTACATCCACCCCTTTCCTGGTGATGAAGATCTGCAGTCTAGTCTGTTTTTCCAAAACACTTCTTGTCAACAGAGTTGGCAAAAAAAAGGTCTTAATTGTTCGCTCTGCTCCATGGCCCTTTTTTGATTGTCATTCTTACGAATTATACAGGAACAAAAACAAAGTTGCTGGAAAAGGTCAGTAGGTCTGGGAGCATCTGTGAAGAAAAAAAAATCAGAGTAAACGTTTCAGGTCCGGTGACCTTCTTTAGAACTGTTCTGAGGAAGGGTTACTGGATCCAAAACATTAACTCTGACTTTGTCTTCACAGATGCTGCCAGACCTGCAACTTTGTTTTCGTTCCTGATTTACAGCATCTGCAGTTCTTTCGGTTTTTACTTACGAATTATACATTCATTTATTGCTTCAGAATTGCTTTTCCTCTCAAATTAATGTTTGCTGTTATGCCAAACCTTATCTTTCCAAAATTAGCTCATTACATACCACCAGCAGGGTGAGAGAGAAACTTGAAATCTGATCTCGCCCACCCTCACCAAAAGGTTGGACACGTCCAATGTAGAGAGAGCTCGAGTCTGTACCAAACTCCACACTGTTTCTGTCCTGGGAGTGTTTGATGGGGTGAGTGAGAAAGACTTGTTGGGAGGAATTCACTTCTCCTGTGAGCTGATTATGCTGAACCCTCCGTTTTGTTGCTAGCGAGCATAGGAGGTGTTCTACTGCAGCAAACATCCGCACCTTTCACAACCTGCTGGTTTTTAATATATTCCATTGAAATGCTGAGAATGGGATCTGGACAGATTTATACTGAGAGTGTGAGCCACTGTGAATGGAGACAGGGCAGATTTGGATCTGAAGTAGGAATGGGCTGAGTGTGACTCTGTGGGCTGATGAAATCTTGTGATGGGACAAATAATCCCAAAATATTACTTCAACTCAAATGGCAAATTTAGTGAAATTTAGGGGATTATTTATCTCACAGTGGTGATAAACCCCTGCCAGGAATGTTTTGATAAGCTGAATTGTCCCTTACAAATCTGGGAACTGGGGAAATGGATCAATTGGAAGGACAAAGCCTCGAACTACCAATTACTGTGTGAACTACATATAACCAGCTCACAATGGCACTACAGCTGCCAGCTTTTTGCCCATTTCCCACACTAGCCAGTATGTGGCTATTTTCCATTGTGTGCCCAAACCCATTTGCACCGAGACTCAGTTGATCCGCATCTCACATAACAGCCAGCAAACAGCAAAAGGCCAACAGCCCAAAAGGTACTAGTATCTGCTACAGTCTCACCTTCTCTCCTGGTGTCACTGATATTCTCCAAACACAGTGAGAGAAAGTTGGATACCCATTCGGAAAGCCTGGGGTTGAAATGTTCCCAACTGAGTCCTGCAAGCTTTCACCACAGGCTGCAAAACAAAATGAGGCCTTTTAAATCAGAGATAAAAGGTACTGCAGATGCTGGAGAATCCGAGATAACAAGCATGGGGCTGGATGAACACAGCAGGTCAAGCAGCA
>JAHRHZ010000071.1:1633694-1654826 GCA_024137785.1 Ginglymostoma cirratum
GAAGGGTTTAGGCCCGAAACGTCAAGTTTTCCTGCTCCTATGATGCTGCTTGACCTGCTGTGTTCATCCAGCCCCATGCTTGTTATCTCGGATTCTCCAGCATCTGCAGTACCTTTTATCTCTAATCCTACCTGCTGTTAGCCAATGTATGTCAGCTAGTGTCGAGTTCACTGCGGAATGGAATCAGTACCAGTTAAAGGATCTGGCATTAGAGTTCTGGAATCATTCAATGTTACAAAGATCATCTGACTGGAGACCACCCAGGAAAGTACTGACATAGTCAACTCTAGAGGCATGTTGTCCAGTAGGATTTCATTGGCTGCCAAACTTGTGTCAATCAGGTCTCCGTATATATTTTGAATGTTATACATTATGTGCAACATTAATAAAACAATCTTTCAACAATAGATTTGAGGTTTAAGACATAAAGAAGCGTGATACACTCACTGCCACAGCTAGGGAAAACAGCTTCAACAGGGTTTTGCAAACTAACTGTAAACACTGTCGAAGGATGGTGACATTCTGTTAACTGAAGTGCTTTGTTCTGACTGTGTACTTAAAACTAAGACTTTTTCAAGAGCAAACTGTCACTATGTCATCAGTATTGATATATTGAAAGAGTTGGGGAGCAAAAAGAATGGATAAATATCTATTGGTGTTGGCTCCTGACTGGTATTGGGTAGTGCCTCCTGCTTTCCCTACATCCTGTGGTTCAACACAGTACCTGGGCATTGAATAGGCCTTTAGATTTTGATTGACCTCCTGTAATCTCTCCATTTAGAACAATAGTGCCCTATTCCTTTCTACTGCTCATTTCAACACGTTGATTAAGGTGAATGTAGAGCTCATTTGAATGTGGCTGCTCTGCCCCATCTTTTGCAAACCTGATTGGCAGCTGTGCAGTTACCTCCATCACCCACACACCTCAAGCATTTTGTGAAAGCTGCCAACTACCAGCTAAACATATCCAGCTCATTCAGTGAGTATTCCCTGTTTCACAAGATTCCCCAAGACGTTTCTGAGAACATGTCTGTGCTGCACAGACTCGCTCACCAGATTTATTCACACCTGCTTACACACTAGATCACCAGATTAGCGCAGACTCGCTCACCAGATTTATTCACACCTGCTTACACACTAGATCACCAGATTAGCGCAGACTCGCTCGCCAGATTTCCACACATTCATTCACCAGATTTATTCACACCTGATCACCAAATGTTCACACACTACATCACCAGATTTCCACACTCAAAATCACATTACTCCAACTAGGACTGGAACCACTGTCCTAGGGGCTGCATTTGCTAACGCTGTTGGAGAGGGTTTAAACTAATGTGGCAGGGGAATGGGAACTAAATGAGGAGGTTAGTGGACAGTAAGGAGGTAGTAACTAAAGCCTGTAAGGAACTAGATAATGAAGTCAGTGTGACTAAGGGGAAGGGGAGGCAGAGACCAGATGATGAACACAAAGGGACAGGTGGTCTGAGGTGCATTTGTTTTAATGCGAGAAGTGTAGTAGATAAGGCAGATGAACTTTGGGCTTGGATTGGTACCTGGGAGTATGATGTTATTGTTATTACTGAGACTTGGTGGAGGGAAGGGCAAGATTGGCAACTAAATATCCCAGGATAGAGATGCTTCAGGCGGGATAGAGAGGGAGGTAAAAGGGGTGGAGGAGTTGCATTACTGGTCAAAGAGGATTTCGCAGCTGTGCTGAAGGAGGGCACTATGGAGGACTCGAGCAGTGAGGCAATATGGGCAGAGCTCAGAAATAGGAAGGGTGCGGTAACAATGGTGGGGCTGGACTACAGGCCTCCCAACAGCGAGCGTGAGATAGAGGTACAAATATGTAGACAGATTATGGAAAGATGTAGGAGCAACAGGGTGGTGGTGATGGGAGATTTTAATTTTCCCAACATTGACTGGGATTCACTTACTGTTAGGGGTTTAGATGGAGCAGAATTTGTAAGGAGCATTCAGGAGGGTTTTATAGACCAGTATGTAAATATTCCAACTCGGGAAGGGGCCATACTGGACCTGGTGTTGGGGAATGAGCCCGGCCAGGTGGTTGAAGTTTCAGTAGGGGATTACTTTGGGAATAGTGATCACAATTCTGTAAGTTTTAGAATACTGATGGACAAAGACGAGAGTGGTCCTAAAGGAAGAGTGCTAAACTGGGGGA
Organism: Ginglymostoma cirratum; assembly: GCA_024137785.1. Lineage (NCBI taxonomy): Eukaryota > Metazoa > Chordata > Chondrichthyes > Orectolobiformes > Ginglymostomatidae > Ginglymostoma > Ginglymostoma cirratum. The sequence continues at coordinate 1,635,880 of JAHRHZ010000071.1, forward strand.
AGGCCAACTATAGCAAAATTCGGCAGGAGCTGGGGAATGTGGATTGGGGAGCAGCTGTTTGAGGGTAAATCCACATTTGATATGTGGGAGGCTTTTAAAGAGAAGTTGATTAGAGTGCAGGACAGACATGTCCCTGTGAAAATGAGGGATAGAAAGGGCAAGATTGGGGAACCATGGATGACAGGTGAAATTGTGAGACTAGCAAAGAGGAAAAAGGAAGCAAACATAAGGTCTAGGCAACTGAAAACAGACGAAGCTTTGGAAGAATATCGGGAAAGTAGGGCCAATCTGAAATGAGGAAATAAGAGGGCTAAAAGGGGTCATGAAATATCTTTAGCAAACAGAGTTAAGGAAAATCCCAAAGCCTTTTATTCATACATAAGGAGCAAGAGGGTAACTAGAGAAAGGGTTGGACCTCTCAAGGACGAAGGAGGGAAGTTATGCGAGGAGTCAGAGAAAATGAGTGAGATTCTTAACGAGTACTTTGCGTCGGTATTCACCAAGGAGAGGGACATGACCGATGTTGAGGTTAGGGATAGATGTTTGATTACTCTAGGGCAACTCGGCACAAAGAGGGGAGAAGTGTTGGGTATTCTAAAAGGCATGAGGGTAGACAAGTCCCCAGGTCTGGATGGGATCTATCCCAGGTTACTGTGGGAAGTGAGAGAGGAAATAGCGGGGGCCTTAACAGATATCTTTGCAGCATCCTTGAGCACAGGTGAGTTCCTGGAGGCCTGGAGAATTCATAATGTTGTCCCCTTGTTTAAGAAGGGTAGCAAGGATAATCCAGGTAATTATAGACCAGTGAGCCTGACGTCAGTGGTGGGGAAGCTGCTGGAGAAGATACTGAGGGATCGGATCTGTATTCATTTGGAAGAAAATGGGCTTATTAGTGATAGGCAGCATGGATTTGTGCAGGGAAGGTCATGTCTTACCAACTTGATAGAATTCTTTGAGGAAGTGACAAAGTTGATAAATGAGAAATGGGCCGTAGATGTCATACTCATGGACTTCAGTAAGGCGTTTGACAAGGTTCCCCACGGTACGCTGATGGAGAAAGTGAAGTTGCATGGGGTCCAGGGTATACTAGCTAGATGGATAGAGAACTGGCTGGGCAACAGGAGATAGAGAGTTGTAGTGGAAGGGGGTTTCTCAAAATGGAGAACTGTGACCAGTGGTGTTCCACAGGGATCCGTGTTGGGACCACTGTTGTTTGTGATATACATAAATGATCTGGAGGAAGGTATAGATGGTCTGATTAGCAGGTTTGCAGATGACACTAAGATTGGTGGAGTAGCAGATAGTGAAGAGGACTGTCGGAAAATGCAGCAGAATATAGATGGATTGGAGAGTTGGGCGGAGAAATGGCAAATGGAGTTCAGTCCAGGCAAATGCAAGGTGATGCATTTTGGAAGGTCCAATTCAAGAGCGAAATATACGGTAAATGGAAAAGCCCTGGGGAAAATTGATGCACAGAGAGATCTGGGTGTTCAGGTCCATTGTTCCCTGAAGGTGGCAACGCAGGTCAATAGAGTGGTCAAGAAGGCATACGGCATGCTTTCATTCATCGGATGGGGTATTGAGTACAAGAGTTGGCAGGTCATGTTGCAGTTGTATAGGACTTTGATTCGACCACATTTGGAATACTGCGTACAGTTCTGGTCGCCACATTACCAAAAGGATGTGGATGCTTTCGACAGGGTGCAGAGGAGGTTCACCAGGATGTTGCCTGATATGGAGGGCGCTAGCTATGAAGAGAGGTTGAGTAGATTAGGATTATTTACATTAGAAAGACGGAGGTTGAGGGGGAACCTGATTGAGGTCTACAAAATCATGAGGTATAGACAGGGTGGATCGCAAGAAGCTTTTTCCCAGAATGGGGTCTCAATTACTAGGGGTCACGATTTCAAGGTGAGAAAGGAAAAGTTTAAGGGAGATATGCATGGAAAGTTCTTTACGCAGAGGGTGGTGGGTGCCTGGAATGTGTTGCCAGCAGAGATGGTAGAGGCGGGTACGATAGCGTCATTTAAGATGTATCTAGACAGATACATGAATGGGCAGGGAGCAGAGAGATACAGATCCTTGGAAAATAGGCGAAAGGTTTAGGTAGAGGATTTGGATCGGCACAGGCTTGGAGGACCAAAGGGCCTGTTCCTGTGCTGTAATTTTCTTTGTTCTTGTTCATTGTTCCACTGTAGTTTCTATTTTGAAAGACAGTCACTGAGTAATGCTTGGATATAACCCGACCACAGTCACATGAGTCACATTCATATTGAAGAGATGTGAACATTTATACATGATATTTTCTTCTAATTAAATCTCAAATATTTTGAAGAGGAGGAGCTCGATTTTTGGCAAGTTACCTGGACAGCGGTACAACTTCTTGGCTTGGGCAATATCACCTTTGCTCAGTCTTACTCTCTGTCCGATGGGAGGTCTCATGCCATGTTCATCTCTACGGGGAAGGATGGTATCCAAGAAAACACCCCTTTGGAACAAACAGAGAGCAGCAAACCATGAATACGTTAGAGTCAGAAATTGTGGGGTTGTTACAACACAATGGCTTTGTAGCAATCAAGTCAGAATTCTGTCGACAAATGGAATGGCAACTGGTGCACTGAGCTGGGTGTCCATAACATGGTTATAGGGAACAGGCTGTGTCAGATTAACTCAGTATAAGTGAGGCAGAATGGTGTTTGAACACTGTACTCAATTACCAACCTATTTCTCAACTTTTTAATCCTCTAGAAAGAGTATTATTTTTGTTTCAGTCTCCCCCCTCCTCTGCTGGATCTATCATTCTCTCACAGTCTTTCTCTCACTGTCTCCTTGTCCTTTCCTCCTCTTCCTGTAGCAATTAGATATGTTAGAAGCTGATAGAGTGGCCACAATCAGAGCCAGGATAATGAACCCTACAGGTTGATACAAAAGCCTGCAAAATCATATCAGCTACTGAAGGCCTCAGCCTTGCAAGGCCTAGTAGCAGAGGAGGCTAGCTGGAGTCAGGATGGGGCGGTGGGGGTTGGGAACAAATAGGCAAGTAGAGATGAGAAACAGACTATTCATGACCTTATGGAAGCAAGCTCAAAGGGCAAAATGGTCTATACTTGCACCAGATCCTTTTCTCCTTACCAGGATGTTTTCTGACACTGCCTGGGATTTATGGTTATCCTGACCAAGGCAGCCTCAGTAGTTTCATGGAGGAAATGGGTGAACGTGACTCTCTCCAAAGCGACAGGTGTTAAAAGACAGACAGAGAAGTAGACAAAATAGAGTTTAAGGATGAGATTGCAGGGCACTCGAAACTGCATAGTAAAATAGGGCTGAGTCAGCACAGCTTTGTCAAGGGGAGGTCATGCCTGACAAACTTATTAGAATTCTTTGAGGAGATAATGAGCAAGTTAGACAAAGGAGAGCCAGTGGATGTGATGTATTGCATTTGACAAGGTGTCGCACATGAGGCCGCTAAATATGACAAGACCCCATGGTGTTAAGGGCAAGGTACTGGCATGGATTGAGGATTGCCTGACCAGTAGAAGTCAGAGAGTAGTATCAAGAACGGGGTCTTTTTCAGGATAGCAGTCAGTGATGAGTGGAGTTCCGCAGCGGTCACTGTTAGGGCCACATCCATCCAGGTTATGCATTAATGATCTGGACAATAGAACTAAGGGTATTGTTGCTAAATTTGCAGATGATAGGTGGAGGGATAGGTTGTGTTGAGAAAGTGAGGGAGGTACAGAAGGACTTCAACAGGCTAGGAGAGTGGGCAAAGAAGTGACAGATGGAATACATGTGGAAAAGTGTGAAGTTATGCACTTTGCTAGAAAGAATAAATGCATAGATGATTTTCTAAAAAGGGAAAGACAACAGAAATCTGAAGCACAAAGGGACTTGGGAGTCCTAGTTCAGAACTGTCTTAAGGATAACACGCAAGGTCAGTTGGCAGTTAGGAAGGCAAATGCAATGTTAGCATTCATTTCGAGAGGTTTAAAATACGAGAGCAGAGATGTAGTGCTGAGGCTGTATCAGGCATTGGTCAGAATGCATTTAGAATATTGTGGGTCCTGTATCTAAGGAAGGATATGCTGGCATTAGAGGGGCTCAGAGGAGGTTTGCAAGAATGATCCTAGAGACAAAGGGTTGGTCATATGAGGAGCAGATGTGAACTCTGAGTCTGAACTCATTGGAGCTTACAAGAATAATGGGCGATCTGGGATTGAAACTTACAGAATACTGACAGGACCGGATAGAGTGGTCATGGAAAAGAGATTTCCACTAGTAGGAGAGACTAGGACCTGAGCGCACAGCCTCAGAGTGAAGGGACGACTCTTTAGAAACAAGATGAGGTATTTCTTCAGCCAGAAGGTGGTAAATCTATGGAACCCATTGCCACAGAGGGCTGTGGAGGCCAAGTCATTGAGTGTATTTAAGACAGAGATAGATAGGTTCTTGATCAGTAAGGAGACCAAGGGTTATGGGGAGAAGGCAGGAGAATAAGGTTGGGAAGCATATCAGTTATGACAGAATAGCAGAGAAGATTCATTGAGCTGAATGGCCTAATTCTGTTCCTGTATCTAATGGGAGACTAAAAGATAGACAGTAAAAAAAAGGGAAAAGCTGTGAACCCAATGAGAGGAGAGAGGAAAATCAAAACGAGGAGACTCAGGAATGGCTCAGCGTCCACTGAGTAATCATTCAGCCTGTACTTGTTACCATTCACAGGAAACGTGTGAAGAACTAAATTGGCAGAACCTTGAAGTCCAACCTGGAGAAGGTGTTCCTAGCATAGTGCATGATGCTGTCAAAGTCGTATGTCTCCCCCAAGGAATTGACCTCGGCAGGCTCCATCTTCAGGAAGTTGTACTCCTGCCCTGTGGTACAACAACAACCAGTGTTACTGTGCAACTGTGGGAGGCATCACAGAGGACTGCAGTCTCAGGTTTTGTCAAAGGTGAAAGTTTGAATGTTTATCTATTTTCCAAAGGATCGTGACCGACAGTGCCGCATTATACACCCATTCACCGGCCCTTTGATATCTAATTGCTCAGTAGCTTGAGCATTTTAGTCAGGAACAAATAAGCCTCATAAAAATAAATCAGCAATTCATTCAACTGTTCTGACCAGAATAAACTGGTAATCCAAAGGTACTCATCAAATGATTGAGTTCGTTTTGGAAAGCAAGTATTTTGCAATTTTAGCAAGATGGCAGTTTACCAATGAAAGTTGAATGAAAAATTCATTCAAAAATTAACAATTCAGTGTAAGACACTCATTTCTCATGTGGTTTGTATAGTGTTGTAACTCAATAGAAGATGTATTGTCAGGGAGACCAGCTGCTCCTTTGTCAGAGCCAGACACTCAAATTGGAGTCTCAATGACTGGTCTTGGTTTTCTTTCCCACCAATTAACAGCAAAACATATCGATCAGAGCACACTCAAAACTTCTTTATTTCATCAACACCTACCAGCTCAGGTTCACCCTTTGACTTTAGTTTATTGGAGGTGGCACTGTGGCTCAGTGGTTAGCACTGCTGCCTCAGTGCTAGGGACCCAGGTTCAATTCCAACGTCAGGTGACAGTCTGTGTGGAGTTTGCACATTCTCCCAGTGTCTGCTTAGGTTTCCTCCGGATGCTCAATTTTCCTCCCACAGTCCAAACGTGCAGGTTAAGCTGGAATGACCATGCTAAATTGCCCATAGTGTCCAGGGATGCGCAGGCAAGGTGGATTAGCCATGGGAAATACAGCGTTACAGGGATAGGGTATGCAGGTAGGTCTGGATACTTCATAGGGTCGGTGTGGACTCAATGGGCTGAATGACCAGCTTACGCACTGGTCTATGAACCAGACCCAGTCCCTGAAGTGATCCAGTTTGACCCATTCTGAACCCTTCAGTGGTCTGTCCTGACTATTCTCAGAAATCTACCAAGTGATAGCAAGATGTCCCTATTAGGGTGAAGGGCAAAGCTGGCAGGTTTAGGGATCCCTGGCTGGGATATTGAGGCTCTGGTCAGGAAAAGAAGAAAGCACACATTGGGTTTAAGCTATCGGGCTCAAGTAAATCCCTAGATGACTATAAAAAGTGTAGGAGCACACTCAAGAGCTGAAATCAGAAGAGTAAAAAGAGGGTATGAGATGGATCTGGCAGATAAGGTTAAAGATAATCTCAAGAGGTTCTATAGCTATAATAAGAGTAAAAGGGTGGCTCAGGAGAGAATAGGTCCCCTTAAAGATCACCATGGCCATCTGTGTGTGGAGCCACAGGAGATGGGGGAGATTTTTATTGAATATTTCTCCTCAGTAAACTCTGAGGAGAGAATTATGGATGTTAAGGAAATAAGGGAAATAAATGGGGATGTTTTGGATCACATACAGAGAGGAGATGTTTGCAGCCTTAAAGCGCATTAAGGTGGATAAATCCCCTGGGCCTGATCTAATCCATCCTTGGACATTGTAGGAAGCTAGGAAAGAAATTGCAGAGGTCCTTGCGAGACTTTTGCTTCACCTTTAGCCACTGGTGAAGTTCCAGAAGACTGGAATAAAACCGAAAGAATTGCGGATGCTGTAAATCAGGAACAAAAACAGAAATTGCTGGAAATGCTCAGCAGTTCTGGCAACATCTGTGAAGAAAAAAATCAGTGTTAACACCAGACCCAAAGTGTTAACACTGATTTTCTTCTTCACAGATGCTGCCAGACCTGCTGAGCTTTTCCAGCAACTTCTGTTTTTGTTCCCAAAGACTGGACGGTAGTTCATATTGTTCCATTGTTTAAGGAAGGTAGCAAAGACAAGCAAGTGAGCCTGACATCAGTGATAGGCAAGTTATTGGAGAGGATACTGTTCGATCAACCAACATTTGGATAGTCAAGGTCTGATGCGGGATAGTCAGCATGGATTTGTGTGCAGGAAGTCATGTCTGACAAATCTTTTACAGTTTTTTGAAGAGGTAACCAAGAGGATAAATGAGGCGAGGGCAGTGGATGTTGTCTACATAGACTTCATCAGTCGAGGCATTGAGTATAGGAGTTGGAGCATTGTGTTACCGTTGTGTGAGTCGTTGGTGAGGCTGCATTGGAGTATTGTGTACAGTTTTGGTCACCCTGTTATAGGAAAGACATAGTTAAACTGGAAAGTGTGCAAAGAAGATTTACAAGGATGTTGCCAGGTCTAGTAGGCCTGAATTATAGGGAGAGGTTGGCCAGGATAGGACTTTATTCCCTGGAATGTAGGAGAATGAGGTGTGACCTTATTGAGGTGTATAAAATCATGAGGGGAATAGATAGGATGAATACGTTTTGCCTTTTTCCCAGGGATGAGGAATTGAGTTTAAGGGGAGAGGAGATAGTTTTAAGAAGGACCTGAGGGGCAACTTCTTCATGCAAAGAGTGGTACATATATGGAATGGGCTGCCAGAGAAAGTGCTTGAGCCAGGTACAATAGCAGCATTTAAAATATATTTCTATAGGTACATGGATGGGAAGGGCTTAGAGGGATATGGACCAAACGTAGGCAATGGAACTAGCTGAGTGGGCACTGTGGTCAGCATGGACCAGTTTGGGCTGAAGGGCCTGTTTCCCTGCTGTACTACTCTATGACTCTATGATCTGCTGCTGGTTTGCACACAATGCAGAGCAAAAGCATATTACAATATGAGTGTGTTGGGTCAAAACTGCCTTTCAAAGATCCTTCCTCAAGAACACCTGTGCTCAGGCCACTCCTCTCCCTGAAAACAGGATGAGGAGTTAGAGCAGATATTTTTGTGGAGTTAAGGATATTTTCATAGGATGTAGCCCAAGAGATATTTGGGAATCCACTGAATTTACCACAATCAATTGTATTAATACTCAACATTGTATGTGCTAAAGAGACTTAAAGGAAGTCAGCTTAAAACGTTAAAGGAAGACAAGTGCCTGAACCTGGCCAGTCTTAGGACAGTTAGTGGGAGGGAGGCCTCTGTCAACATGGTGCTGGATGGATTACGACTGGATGTAATCTGACCCAGCGTGGGGAGAAGGTTGCTGATCCCATTTCAGAACCTGTTGCTGTCCTTGAGCAGAGAATGGGGCTGCTATCCTGTTGTGAGATCTTTCTGTAACCCACTCTGGATTGGAGTTTGGACTGCAACGCTATAAACCTATTCAAAAGGCCCACCCTGCGGACTCAGGATGCTTCACGTTGGGAAGGGCAGCTTACAAAGTTAGTGCGAGAGTCTTGTGATTATTGAGCTGTGGAAAAGTCAAAGCTGACCCAATACCTACACCCACACTGTCTCTGGCAGGAATCGATAATGGGTCAGGAGCAGAAACTTTCAGTCTCATCTCACAGCTGATCACTGCTGAGATTAACTCATTTTGCATGAAGGAATTTTGGATAATGAAGAAAATACCATCATGGCTTGAAAATATATCACCATTCCTTCCGTGGCGCTTGGTCAAAATCCTAGGATTACCTCCCTAAAGGCGTTGTGGGTCTACCTACAGCATATGGACTGCAGCATTTCAAAAGGCAGCTCACCACCACTTTATCAAGGGCAGCTAGGTTTGGACAATAAATACTGGGCTAACCAGCGTCACCCAATCCTGTGAAAGATAGAATTTAAAAACAGCATTAGGAATGGAATTGACATCATGGACATGGACTCCTCTGCGTCTCTTCTCGTGTCAGGCTTGTGGATCAAGAATCCTGTTGGGTGGACCGTGCAATGGATGTAGCATGAACTTGGGAAAGGAGCAGAATTTAGCAAATAAATGAAGGAACACAGAAGCAGTAAACCTGACTGAAATCAGAAGGCATGCTGGGATCTTTCCAAAGTTGGCTAAACTGCAAATGCATCATGGTTTTTTTTGATGAGAAAGAAAATGTAGCTACCAATCACTCTCAGCAAGATATAGCAAATATTTGAAGGGCAGAGTTTTAGTACAAAGAAACTGTAACAAAGAGAATTGACTGCATAAGTCCACAAGAGAGAGATGGGGATATTTCAGAAAACTATAGACCAATTGGCCCAATGCCAATTAATATTTGTCCTACTGCTAACTGTAGATGAACGTTGGTAAATAAATGAGTGGATTATCTGAAGGGAAATGGTGTCTAACAAACTTCACTGAGCTCAGGGAAATCATAGAATCCCTACACTGTTGAAGGAGGCCATTCGGCCCACCAAGTCAACACCAACCTGCTGAAGAGTATCCCACCCCATAACCCCATAATCCTGCATTTCCCATAACCCACCTAACCTTCATATGGACACTATGGACAATTTAGCATGGCCAATCCACCAAACCAACACATCTTTGGACTGTGGGAAGAAACTGGAGCACCCGGAGGAAACCTGAGCAGACACGGGGAGAATGTGTAAACTTCACACAGACAGTCGCTCAAGGGTGGAATCAAACCCCGGTCCTTGGCAGCAGTGCTAACCACTGAACCACTGTGCCACCCTAGAGAAATAACTAGAATGGTTGAGGGAGGTCACGCTGTATGTTAGGTTGAAGGCATATGGAATTTTCAAATTCTTGTTCTTGGTTTCAAATTCCTCAATGGGCTTGCCCGAGGTCCCAGTCACTGTTATCTCTGTCAACCACAACTCCTAGCCCCATCGATGTAATAAAGCATTCCAAAGTGCTTCACAGGAACATTCAAAACAGATAAAGAATTCAGAGCATACGAGGAGATCGTGGGTCAGATGAATAAAGGTTTGATCAAAAACTGTAGGTTTTAAAAAAGATTCTTAAAGGAGTAACATGAGATGGAGAAGCATAGGGAGGATGGTTAAAAACTCATTCACCAATGGTGCCCTCCAATCCTCCGCAATCTCTGCATTCTTCCAATTGTCACATCTTGAGCATTCTCAATTTTAATCAGTCCACCATTGGCGTCCAGTAAATTTCCTCTCTAAACCTCTCCATCTCTCTCCTCATTAAAGCCTACCTCTCTGCCCATGCTTTGGGGTAGAGTCCCAGAGTCTCCTACAGTAATTTGGTCAGGTGATCCTCTTGAAGCCAACCTGGGTTTCTCCACCAATATTCCTCACTGCTACCAGTCCCCCTCCCAGTTACCCTGTACTCCAGGCTTCCGTCCCATGGCACTCTCTACTCTCGCACCCCTGCATCAAGAGGCTACTCACACAAACACAAATACACACTCACAAAGACACACACACAGGGAGGAGGGCATTACCTGGCTGTATGTTTTCTCGAATGATGCTGACATGGGCATCTCTGTCTGGTCGGGTATGCTCATGCCAGAAACCGATCACATGTCCCAACTCGTGAACAACAATCCCGAACTTATCGCAGTTTTTGCCGATGGAGATAGCCTGTGGACCACCCCCACGGCGGCCCACGTATGAACAGCACCTGGAAGCACAATGCAGTTTTAGTCTGCTCACCGAACCGCAACAAACCACTGCATGATGCAGGGCCCTCATTCAGTGTGTCTCTCTCCACCAAAAACATCCTCTCCTCACCTGCATTTATATAGCCACCCTGTGACGCTGCATTACAGCCAATGCAATACTGTTGTCATGCAGGAAGCGTGACAATCAGGTTCCTCAGAAAGATCCCACAAACTGCACATGAGGTAAATGACCAAATAATCTGGGAGGAATGTTGATCGGTACAACAGTGGGACTCCCTGCTTTGAGCAGATTGCTGTGGGAACTTTGCAACCAGATATCCAAAATGACTTGCATTGATATAGCACCATCTCAAAGTCAATGCAATAGTTGTAAGTGTGTCATTGCTGTAATATGGACATTAACTTTGCAATAAAATAATGAGACAATGATCTCTCCTTGTAATATTGGTAAATATTGGCAGGATAGAGGGAGAAATCCCCTGTTTCTCAAATTAGTACTACAGGATTTTTCACCTCTACCTGGGAGGGCCAATCTGAGGGATGGGGCAGCATTACAACAGTTCCTTGCTGCAGTGACTGTCTGGTTGATACCCCTCACTGCAGTTCCTCCCCACAGCCTGGCATCTCAGAGTTAAGCTGCCAACTGAAGCAAGTGGGCACTTTACAAACTGGATAAGGATGCAGTCTGAGCAAGGTCCCCGTGTGCACAAAGGAGGCTGGCAAGCTCTCCATCCATGCTGGTTTGGCCTGAATGTGATTTATTCTTCATTCATTCATGGGATGTGTTTTAAAAATACAATTGTCAAAGTATAATTTTGTAAGAGTAAAATTCTACAGCAGTTCAAACTGGAAATGACTGAAAGTACACTGTGTCCACACAGTGCTTAGCACTTTAAGATCCTACAATCCGAATGCAATCGAATGTCATATTTATAATATACGTTCCACAGTGATGGGGTTTTAGTTGATTTGTCACTTCAGTATATACAATAGCAGGACTTTCAGCAATGCAGCTCTGCCATCACTGCCCCAAGCTTTAATGCATCCCTCGGTATGCAGTTCTGGACTTTGGAATGTGCCAGGCTGCAAGTTACCTGTTGACTCATTGCACTGAAAGACCAATAATTTTCAGGAAAATCGAAGCATGTCTTTCACAAAGTCAATGGTCTCCCAGGCGCAAGTGAGGTTTGTCTCTGTTTACGTCTATGGGAACAGCCACTGGAGCACATAGTCCAGTGTCACGTGGATACACACCACTGCATCTTTCTGCAAAACTTTGCCAAAGCACATTGCAGAAGGAGATGTGTGACAGTCTCTTCCTTCCCCACGACAGCCAACTCAGGTGAGGAAGGAATGAGATTGCAGATGCACAGGGAGGAGATTCTCAGCCTTTCTCACCATCAGCTAAGCTGCGTCTTGGCACTGGATTGGAAACTCTGGGAAGCGACTGACAGTTTTTTTCAGGGAACCATCTGACAGGATGTACCCTCTCCTTTTCCTACAGTGCCTCAAGGGGAGCTGCTGGCTTCATGGTGACTAATAATCCAGTAGCCCAGTTAATGCTCTGTGAACACGGGTTTGAATCTCATCGTAACCTAGCTCATGGAATTTAAGTTCAAAACTTAGTAAAAAGTCTTGGTTAAAAACAACCACAGAACTATCATCAACTGTTGTAAAGATCATATCTTGTTCTTTAATGTCCTTACCTGTTATGGCCTACTTCTGACACCAAACGACAACAATGGTCAAGCAAGGCTCTCAGCTCAAGGACAATTAGGGAGGGGCAACAAATGTTGGCCTTGCCACTGATGTCCATATCCCATGGGAAAAAGTGAGTGCAGGATTACTCACCAGTAATATTCCTTACATTTTGCTGGTCATTCTCTCCTTAAATAAGACACTTACTCCTTTATAAAAATCTGACCAAGTTCACTTACCCGCAGGGTCGATAGGTAAAAACAACAAAACTTTCTTCATTGGTCCGCTCCACGAATGTGACACAAGTGAACTTCTCCCAGTGTCTCATGGCTTGTTTAAATATGGCTCTCTGGGTTCCTGAACCATTTCAAACAAAAAAATCATTTAGTCGAGACCACAGACATGGCAAATAGTCAAATCAACGACACCCTGTCCCATTAAGCTCCTCAGTTAGACAGTAAGTTGTACCTTCGATTGTAGTGATAACTTGTGTGGCCCTGTTTGCTCCGTTGTGTGGCTGAGAACTATTCTAACTGTTAGATTCCATCAATGTAAAGTTGAAACTGCAGCCTGTAAACCATCCTACAGCTGCGTGTACACCAGACAAGGCTCATGTTAATGACATTGTTGTCATCCTCCTGATTTGTACTGCAGTCCAGGTAAATGTTTCAGAATGTTCCTGGATTCACTGAGGCTAACAGCTGAGACAATCTGGAACTATCATTTGGAACCTAACTCTAAACTTATCCCTATCCCTATTCCAAAAGGATGCTGAAGGATATTGAAAAGGTCTTACTGCATATGAGGAGCAGACTTCTATGCCTGAGCATGAGACAACTTGACGGAGTACAGAGAAGCTTCGTTTATGCAGTACCAAACAGTCTGAGGTCAGGGACAGCATGGGGTTAGATACAGAGTGAAGCTCCCTCTACATTGTCTCCAGCAAATACTCCCAGGACAGGTACAGCACAATGTTTAAACTAACAGCATGGTGGGTGGCATGGTGGCACAGTGGTTAGCACTGCTGCCTCACAGTGCCAGGGGCCCAGGTTCAATTCCATCCTCAGGTGACTGTGTGGAGTTTGCACATTCTCCTGTGTCTGTGCTCGGTTTCCTCCCAAGATGTGCAGGTTAGGTGGATTGGCCATTCTATAGTGCCCAGGCATGTTTAGGTCAGGTGGTTAGATGTGGGAAATGCAGGGGTAGGGGAATGGGTCTTGGTGGGATGCTCTTCAGAGGGGCAGTGTGGACTTGTTGGGCCAAATGGCCTGTTTCCACACTGTAGGGGTTCTATGATCTTCAAAGTAAAGGTGCCTCTACACAGTGCACATGAAAGACTCCCTGGACAGAAACAGCACAATGTTAGATACAGAGTAAAGCTCTCTGTACTCCTAAATTGAAAGTAAATGTTCTCTACACTGTCCCCATCAAACACTCCCAGGACAGATACTGCATGGGGCTAAATGCAGAGTAATTCTCCCTGTACTCTTTAGTTTAAAAGTAAAGATTCTTCTACACTGTCCCCATCAAACGTGCCAACTGTTTCCATAGTTTCTCTGGCTGTGATTAATGCCAACACTAAGCATGAAATACAAAGGGGTTCTAATTTAAAACACTCCTGTCGCACTGTCTGATTACAGCAGTTAGACTGCGTCTGCCTGACTCGCACTGACCAGTGAAGTTTCCTCCGATGATGTAGGGAATAATTCCTCCGGGCCAGATCCGTTCTGGCCTTGAGGTGGCGGCCCGGCTGACTCTGCTGTGTGCCACTGGTGTTCGCCGGCGCTGGTTTCTCCGCTGCACATTGCCCAGGTTTCCTACTAGAACAGGAACATTCACATTACTGCAGGTAGTACATTAGGGGTGGCACGGTGGCTCAGTGGTTAGCCAGGTTCGATTCCAGCCTCAGGTGACTGTGTGGAGTTTGCACATTCTCCCCGTGTCTGCATGGGTTTCCTCCCACAGTCCAAAGATGTGCAGGCTAGGTGGATGGCCATGCTAAATTGCCCATAGTGTTCAGGGGTCTGTGGGTTATAGGGGGATGGGGATGGGTCTGGGTGGGATGCTCCAAGGGTCGATGTGGACTTATTGGGCCGAAGGGCCTGTTCCCACACTGTAGGGATTCTAATTCTAAAATTCACCACACAGACAAAACACACATAATACTCATACAGTGTGGAGCTGGAGGAACACAGCAGGCCAGGCAGCATCAGAGGAGCAGGAAAGTTGATGGTTTGGGTCAGGACCCATCTTCAGAAAAATCTTTATAAGTGTCCTGACCCAAAACGTTAACCTTCTTGCTCCTCTGATGCTGTCTGGCCTGCAGTGCTTCTCTAGCTCCACACTGAGTTACCTCTGACTCCAGCATCGGCAGTTCTTACTATCTCTAATAGACACACAATATATCTATTGGCCTGGACTCCTGTCCCCTCATCGTCCAACTGACTGTTCACCAGGTGCTATTACTGCCTGGGATTCTCTTGTTCCTCGTTTAGTCATGTCTGAGAGTTGGAGCTGGTGAAGATTACAGGAAGCTTGGTTGTCAGTAGGCATTAGCTTTTATTTAACATGGTAACCACTAAGAAACACGACCGGAAGGGAAGTAAAGTTAAATAGAGTCAGAGTAAAACAAAATAATAAAATAAACCAAAGGAAAATAAAGTTAACCTAAGTGAAATAAAGTTATATTACTGGTAAGTTTTTATTACAATCTATACTTACTTTAAGGGTGATAAATAGTATTTAGATTTACAGGATGGCAGGTCATCTAGGCCAAATGGAGTGCATATCCTGGGGAATGTGTGGAGTCATGGACTCACCATGTGTCCCAGACAAATACATCTGTAGCAGCTGGAACTCAGGGTTTTGAAATGTGAGCAGAGGCTGGAGTCACTGTGAATATCCACAAGGCAGAGGACTACATGGACAACACAAATGGGGAGGTGGTCGCAACACAGATCAGAGGTGTACAGATAGACAGGGTATAAGTGACTACCAGGTAGTCTAAGAGAATCAGCCAGCTAGAAGTTGTCATCCACATTGACATACTGTTGAGACTATCAATATTTTTCTTTTATTTTTCTCATTTTTGGTTTGGAACTGTGAGTTACAGTTGAGAATTGAACTTAGAATGGCAGCATGTATTAAAAAGAGGAGCGAACAAAAGTCTGATGTTTGCTGCTGGGAACTGGCCTGGAAAGATAACGCAAGTAATTACTGCTGTCAGAACACTGCAAATGATTCAACACTGAGATGACATTATGCTCAGGGACTGGTACATGGTTGGATGTTGAATTGATCAATCAAGGGAGAAGCGGTGCTGGCCAGTCAGAGAGAATGTTGATAAAGAAAGAGAAGCAAACAGAGAACTTGCTCTGACTGGTGTTTTTGGCAGGAGGCAGCTTTGTTTTGGAAGCCGTTTTCAGTTTTGATCTCTCTATTTATTCTCCAGTTATCAACTTGTTAAAAGTTCTGAGAAAAGAACCCCAGTCTCAATGAAATAAGCAAAAAGTCTCTGTGTGTCTGCAATACAACCAAGGATTTCTTAAAGGCCTGGTATTCATCATTGAAATTATTATCAAATTGGCAAATCACAATTTTTAAAAAACATTTAGGCCTTAACAGTGTGTGTCTGTCGATGTGAGAGTAGGGTTTTATAATCAATGAAGATTGGAATTTGGTTGTAGATACTAATGAGATTGCCTTGGTGTTATCTGTGAGCTACTGAAATGGAATTCTCACTGATAAATTGCTAATTTTGTTTTAGTTATAAACTTGGTGTCCAAGATCTGTAATTTGTAAAGTCTAGGTTGGAACAACTGAGCAATTTTGAGGGTCATTGAATACATTAAACTCACCGTGTTGCAAATCCAGTAATAGTGAGGCTGATGTGGTTTGACTTGTTATTCCTATGGCATTGCACCAATGACAGATCGAAGCGGGACGAAGCCATGAAGGCAGTTTTCAGGGACTTTGGAAGGAAATTAAAAAGCCGGACCTCAAGAGCACTAATCTCACAATTACTCCCACTGACAACTGCTTGAGAGCATAAACACGGGAGAATTGATTGATTGACATGTATGTACAGGAGGGAGAGCATCAGATTTCTGAAGCATTGGACCCACTTCTGGGCAGGTGTGACCTGTATAAGGCTGGATGGGTTACACCTTAATGGGGCTGGGACTGATAGCCTCACAGGGAGATTTGGTGGTTATAGTGGGGTGGGTTTAAATTAACTTGTTGGGGGAATGGAAACCCAAATTGGAGACAGTAATGTTGGCAACTATAAGTAGAAATACTGTGAGGGAGACTAGCAGACAGGGGAACACACAGTCGAGCATCAAGCTGTTTGAAAGCAGAATGATGTCAAAAAGACAAAGTTAAGGGCATTCAACCTACTTTAGCTACATTACTATGTAATGAAAAGGAGCAAATGAGTAACTTTGTTGTAAAAGAACCTTTAGAGGTAAGTGACCACAATATGATAGAATTTTACATTGGTGTTTGAAAGTGAGGTTGTTCAAACTGAAGTGAAGGTGTTAACTTTGAATAAGGGAAATTGTGAAAGCATGTGGCACAAAATGGCTGAGCGAGATTGGGAAAATACCTTAAAAGGCATAACTGTACATAGAGAATGGATAATCTTTAAAGAATCACTACACGGCTCACAGCGACTACACATTCCGTCAAACTGAAAAAATTCAAAATAGGTCAGTCAACTGTGACTGATAAAGGAAGTTAAGGATGCATAATATTAAAAGCAGAGGCTCATAAAGTAGCCAGAAATAGCATAATTTTGAGAATTATTGTAGTTTGGAAGAATGAGAGTTGATCTCATTGAAACATGTTGGATTCTTAAGGGGCTTGACAGGGTAAATGCTGAGAGGTTGTTTTCCCTCATGGGAAAGTTTACGATCAGAGGGCATAATTTCAGAATGAAGGGGTACCAATTTCAGACTAAGATGAGGGGGAGCCTTTTTCAGAGGGTTGTGGATCTTTGGAACTCTACGACAGAGAGTTGTGACAGCAGAATCTTTGTGTATATTTAATATTGAGATACATAGCTTCTTGATCAATAGAGAAATCAAGGGTGACGGGTGTCTGGATGAAGGAGCTGAGGGCGTTGTGGCTAGGTTTACACATGACACAAAGAAAGGTGGAGGGACAAGTAGTGCAGAGGAAGCAGGGAGACTGCAGAAGGACTTGGGCAGTCTAGCAGAATGGACAAAGAAGTGGCAGATGAAATGCAATGTGGGAAAGTGTGAGCTTATGCACTTTTGGTAAGAGGCGTAGATGATTTTTCCAAATGCGGAAAGGCTTCAGAAATTCGAAGTGCAAAGGGGCTTGGAGGCCTAGTTCAGGATTGTCTTAAGGCTAACATGTAGGTTTGGTTGGCAGTTCGGAAGCATTCATTTCAAGAGGTTTAGAATACAGCAGCAGAGATGTATTGCTGACGCTATATAAGGCTCTGGTCAGACCACATTTGGAATATTGTGAGCAGTTCTGGGCTCTGTATCTAAGGAAGGATGTGCTGGTCTTGGATGGGTTTTAGAGGAGGTTCACAAGAACGATCCCGGGGATGAAGTGCTTGTCATATAAGGAGTGGTTGAGTACTCCGAGCCGATACATGATGGAGTTTAGAAGGATAACAGGCAATCTGGGATTGAAACTTACAGAATGCTGAAAGGCCTTGATAGTGTCGACATGGAGATGATGTTTCTACTAGTTGGAGAGATTAGGAAAAAAAGGCACAGCCTCAGACTGAAGGAAAGACCCCTTAGAACTGAGATGAGGAGGAATCTTTTTCAGCCAGAGGATAGGGAATATGTAGAACACTTTGTCACAGAAGGCTGCTGAGGCCAAGTCATTGAATGTATTTAAGACTGGGATAGACAGGTTCTTGATTGAAAAGGGGATCAAAGGTTACAGGAAGAAGGCAGGAAAATGGGGTTGAGAAAGATACCAAACAGGACAACTGTGGGCCAGACAGCATAAACAACAAGTGATAGACAGAGCTAAATGATCCCACAACCAACGGATCAGATCTAAGCTCTGCAGTCCTGCCACATCTAGTCGTGAATGGTGGTGGACAATTAAACAACTCACTGGAGGAGGCTCCACAAATATCCCCGTCCTCAATGATGGAAGACCCCAGCACATCAGTGCAAAAGATAAGGCTGAAGCATTCGCAGCAATCTTCAGCCAGAAGTGCTGAGTGGCTGATCCATCTCGGCCTCCTCCAGTGGTCCCCAGCATCATAGATACCAGTCTTCAGACAATTCAATTCACTCCACGTGATATCAAGAAACAGTTGGAGACACTGGATACTGCAAAGGCTACAGGCCCTGACAACATTCTGGTAATAGTACTGAAGACTTGCACTCCAGAACTTGCCGTTCCCCTAGCCAAGCTGTTCCAGTACAGTTACAACACTGGTATCTACCTGAAAACGTGGAAAATTGTCCCCAAAAAGCAGGACAAATCCAACCCAGCCAATTACCACCCCATCAGTCACCTCTCGGTCATCAGAAAACTGATGGAAGGCATCATCAGCAGTGCTATCAAGCATCACCAGCTCAGAAATAACCTGTTCAGCGACGCCCAGTTTGGCTTCTGCCAGGGCCACTCAGCTCCTGATCTCATTACAGCCTTGGTTCAAACATGGACAAAAGAACTGAATTCCAGATGTGAGGTTAGAGTGACTGCCCTTGGTATCAAGGCTGAATTCGACCGAGTGTGGTACCAAGGAGCCCTGGCAAAACTGGAATCAATGGGTATCAGGTGTCAAGTGCTCCAGTGGTTGGAGTCATACCTGACACATAGGAAGACGGGGTTAAAATTGTTTCAGAGATAGTAGGAACTGCAGATGCTGGAGAATCTGAGATAACAAGGT
>JAHRHZ010000071.1:1664826-1693752 GCA_024137785.1 Ginglymostoma cirratum
ACAGTGGTCGAGAACGCCCTCGACCGTGTCTCCCACATTTCCCGGAACACATCCCTCACGCCCAGTCCCCGCAATAATAACCAAAAAAGAATCCCCCTCGTCCTCACGTACCACCCCACCAACCTCCGGATCCAACGCATCATCCTCCGACACTTCCGCCATCTGCAATCAGACCCCACCACCAAAGACATTTTTCCCTCCCCACCCTTATCTGCCTTCCGGAGGGACCACTCCCTCCGCGACTCCCTTGTCCGCTCCACACTCCCCTCCAGCCCCACCACACCCGGCACTTTTCCTTGTAACCGCAGGAATTGCTACACCTGCCCCCACACCTCCTCCCTCACCCCAATCCCAGGCCCCAAGAAGACTTTCCACATCAGGCAGAGGTTCACCTGCACATCTGCCAATGTGGTATACTGCATCTGCTGTACCTGTTGTGGCTTCCTCTACATCGGGGAAACCAAGCGGAGGCTTGGGGACCGCTTTGCAGAACACCTGCGCTCAGTTCGTAACAAACAACTGCACCTCCCAGTCGCGAACCATTTCAACTCCCCCTCCCATTCCTCAGATGACATGTCCATCCTTGGCCTCCTGCAATGCCACAGTGATGCCACCCGAAGGCTGCAGGAACAGCAAATCATATTCAGCCTGGGAACCCTGCAGCCCAATGGCATCAATGTGGATTTCACAAGCTTCAAAATCTCCCCTCCCCCAACCGCATCCCAAAACCAGCCCAGCTCATCTCCACCTCCCTAACCTGTTTTCCCTCTCACCCCAAGCCACAACCCCATCTCCTATCTACTAACATCATCCCACCCCCTTGACCTGTCCGTCCTCCCTGGACTGACCTATCTCCTCCCTACCCCCCTACCTACACTCACCTTTACTGGCTCCATCCCCGCCTCTTCGACTTGTCTGCCTCCTCTCCACCTATCCTCTCCTCTATCCATCCTCTATCCGCCTCCCCCTCTCTCCCTATTTATTTCAGAACCCTCTTCCCCTCCCCCATTTCTGATGAAGGGTTTAGGCCCGAAACGTCAAGTTTTCCTGCTCCTATGATGCTGCTTGACCTGCTGTGTTCATCCAGCCCCATGCTTGTTATCTCGGATTCTCCAGCATCTGCAGTACCTTTTATCTCGGTTAGAGTCTGGACCCTTCTTCAGAAAAATTTGCTTTAAATTATTTGCAAAGAGAGAGAGAATCCACCTGCTGAACTGATACCACCCCTTAATCCATGGAATCCATGGTGTGGAAGCAGGCCATTCAGCCCTTCGAGTCCACACTGACAGTCCACAAAGCATTCCACCCTGGCCCACCTCTTACCCTATCCCTGCATTTCCCACCCTAGACACTATGGAGCAATTTAGCATGGCCAATCCACCTAACCCGCACATCTTTGGACTGAGGGAGGAAACCCACACAGACACAGGGAGAATCTGCAAACTCCACACAGACAGTCGCCTGAGTCTGGAATCGAACGCAGGTCCCTGGTGCTGTGAGGGTGCATTGCTAACCACTGAGCCACCGTGCCACCCTTTGCTTGTTGGGGAGTCTGGGACATGTGAAACATTGTTCAAAATAAAGGCCAGGGCCTTCAGCAGTGACCTGAGCAAATACTGCAAAAGGCCAAGTGAGTTAGGCATGGAACTCATGTCCCCAAATGGCAATTGAGTGAGTTCCATCTTGCAACATCATTGTAACCAGAAAAGTCAAGCCCCTGCTATGGTGGCTCATTGGTTAGCACTGCTGCCTCACAGCACCAGGGACCCGGGTTTGATTTCATCCTCAAGTGACTGTCTGTGTGAAGTTTGCACATTCTCCCTGTGTCTGCGTGGGTTTTCCTCTGGGTGCTCCGGATCTCTCCACACAGACCGAGGATGTGCAGGTTAGGTAGATTGGCATGGTAATTTACCCAGTCTCCAGGGATGTGTAGACATGGTAGGTTAGCCATGAGAAATGCAGGGGTACGGGGGGGGTGGGTCTGTGTCTGATGCTTTTTGGAGGGTTAGCATAAACTCATTGGGCCAAATGGCCCGTTTCCACACTGTAGAGATTCTATCATCATCCATTTTGGCCTTCAATACAACTCATTGGCTGCTGAAACCCTTACCGTTAGCACATTAACTATTCCCAGCTGGTGTTGCACATTCCTCCCTCATCGGTCCAGGATCACCCAAACCTTTGATGGCCATAGCTCTCACCAATTCCTGCTCACTCACCAACATTACATTCCAGTTGGACACTGACTTGGTTTTAATCTTCTCTTCAAATTCCTCCATGTCTCTCTCCCTCCCTACCTTTGGAATCTCCTCCAGTGACACAACCCTCCAAAGGATCTTCACTCATCTGACTCTGGCCTTGAGCATCCCCAATTTTAACGGCTCCAACATTGGTGACTACACCATTGGTTACCTGGGTGCTAACCTCCTGAATTCACGCCCTAAGCTCCTCCACCTTGCCTTCCTCTATTAAGACACTCCTTGAAACCTATCTCAATGACTAAAATACTGGCCATCTGACCTCTGAGCGTGAGTATCAAGTTTTGTTTGATAACCGGTCATCAAACAGGGCAAATGGCCTAGTCCTGGTCCTGGCTTATATGTTTGTATAAAAGGAGCTATAAAAATATTAGTTGCTGTTGATAGAAAAGGACAATACATAGCACTGTGTCATAGCTTGTCCAAGAGGTATGGCTCCAAGAAATAGCTGGTTCATTCCTGCACACTGGCTCCTACATTCACAAAAAGCTCCACAATTAAGCCTCAATTGATTTTCACGATCCTC
Source organism: Ginglymostoma cirratum (assembly GCA_024137785.1). Classification (NCBI taxonomy): domain Eukaryota; kingdom Metazoa; phylum Chordata; class Chondrichthyes; order Orectolobiformes; family Ginglymostomatidae; genus Ginglymostoma; species Ginglymostoma cirratum. Next base: position 1,667,611 of record JAHRHZ010000071.1, read on the forward strand.
TGGAAGATCTCAGTTGTAGGCTGCATGTAGTGCTCTGTGTGTAATCTTAAAATGAATGTTTTGCAATGATAATAGATTATGTTAATTGTCAGACATATTACCCTGTCTAGCTTTTCAAATCCGTTATTAAAAAGGATCAAGGAGTTGAATGATCATACGTTTGAGACTAGGAACAGGTCTAATGGCAGAGAGTGTCAATTTTAAAACTGTCAGTGGATGAACGAGGAGAGAGGAGAAAAGGGGTTCTGGAGCTGGAGATACTTGAATACAGCTTTGGCTGCCTTGAGGCAGAGATCATTGCATTTTTTAAAGAGAATATTGGATAAATATTTGAAATGGCAGGCCCTGGGCACTGACAAGAGGTTAGGCCAGTGGCATTGGTCTCACTATCAATTATGATGGGCAGAATGGTCTCATTCTATGCTTTAAACGGTACATGGTAGCTACCTACATATTCTGCAACGTTGCAGACTCTGTCAGCAGAGGCTTTGAGGGCCGAAGGGCCTGTTCCTGTGCTGTATTGTTCTTTGTTCTTTGTCAGAATGTGTAATATTGTATATTGTATATTGCCCCAACTGGGAATCAGCAGCAAACATCCAGGTTGGCCCACATCTATTCACAATGTAGGGAGTCATCACAGTCCCAGCTAACGTTTATCCTTCAAACATCACGACCAAAAACAAATTCATTGTCATTTATCACATGTGGATTAAGCCAATCAGTTCCATGCTAATTAGCTGCTGCATTTGTCTATGGAACAATGGCTACATTTACAAAATAAACTGCTGGCTGGAAAAGTGCTTCAGGACATAGAGTCAAAGAGTCATACAGCACATCCTGGACATTCAGGACATCCCGAAGGTGCTATATAAATGCAGCTTTTGAAGATCACGACAGAAAAAGGACCAAGAAGAGTCCACCAAATTAGATGCACTCCTTGACAAGATCATGCTTGGTCAGACTGTGGCCCTGACTCCCAGGCAGCTATCCACGAGTGGAGCTGGAAACAGATTTCCTAACAGCCCATTTGTACTGGGTGAGCCTTCCTTAAAAGGAAGGAACGCAGGGCCCCCACTGCCCCACTGACCAGTGAGCAAACCACCCCTCAACCCCGCCACATCCTGCTCCCAGCCTGTCCTCCTGCTGTAATTAATGTCCATTTTCCAAAGATCATCAGGGAGTTAACAGCAATTGACCAAGAAGTCACTGACACTTTTCCCTCTTTAACAAACATTTTTGCAATCGGATTTTGTGCTACACAGACATCAATAAAAATAAACGATGGTGAAAATCTTTTATGCAACATGTTACACCTGCTAGTTTAACTTTTCCTTGAATGGTCTAAAAACCAAAACAACTGCGGATGCTGTAAATCAGGAGCAAAAACACAAGTTGCTGGAAAAGCTCAGCAGGTCTGGCAGCATCTGTGAAGAAAGTATCAGAATTAACGTTTTAGGTCCAGTGACCTTTCCGAATTCTCTCTCTCTCTCCCTCTCATACACAATTCTCTCTCTCCCACTCTCACACACACACTCTCTCTCTCTCCCAGTCACACACTCTCTCTCTCTCCCTCTCTCACACACTGTCTTTCTACCCCTCACACACACACACTCTCTCCCCCTCACACACTCTCTATCTCTCTCCCCCTCACACACATTCTCTCTGTCTCTCCCTCCCTCCCCCCCTCCCCCTCACACATTCTCTCTCCAGTGGCTCAGTGGTTAGCACTGCTGGGTGCCAGAGACCCAGGTTCAATTCCACCCTTGGGTGACTGTCTGTATGGAGTTTGCACATTCTCCCCATGTCTGTGTGAGTTTTCTCTGGGTGCTCCGGTTTCCTCCCACACTCCAAAGATGTGCAGACTAGGTGGATTGGCCGTGCTAAATTGCCTGTAGTGTTCAGGGAAGCCTAGATTATGTGGGTTATAGGGGGATGGGTCTGTGTGGGATGCTCCCAGGGTCAGTGTGGACTTGTTGGGCTGAAGGGCCTGTTTCCACACTGTAGGGATTCTATCATTCACACACTCTCTCTCTCTCTCTCTCTCCCCCCACCTCACACACATACTCTCTCTCCCCCTTGCACATACACTCTCTCTCTTGCCTCCTCACACACACTCTCTCTCTTTCTCTGTCTCCCCCTCATTCACACTCTCTCTCTCTCCCTCACACCCACACACACACTTTCTCTTTCCCTCACACCCATACTCTCACCCCCTCACAGTTACTCCCCCTCTCCCCTTCACACACACATCCTCTCTCTCTCACACACACACACCCTCTCTCTCTCTCTCCCTCACACACATATATTTAAATATATGGGGTGAATTTGCATTTGTTGGCCTGCTGTGTTCATCCAGCTCCACAATGTTTTATCTCAGATTCTCCGGCATCAGCAGTTCCTACTATCTCTGTTGGATTATAACCTGGTTCCATGCGATTTTTGACTTTGGTCAAGGCAGTAAACACAAACAGCTGTGGCACCCAACTAGATCTAGACTCAGTGGCACAAGAGATTTAATGAGATCATACCAGTGATCAAAGTAGGAATCTTCATATCCCACTAACAACACCAATATCTTCGCACACTGCTCCAGGCACAAAATGCCCCTCACTTACCTACCAACAAACTTTATAAGTCGCAGCTCTTACCAATCATTATGGAGATGGCTCACAACCACATTCCCAAAGGGTGGGCAATAAATACTGCCCTTTCCAGCAATGTACACATCCCATAAAAGGATTAAACAAAAATCTTCATTTCCTCCAGAACTTAGTCATCTTTTGCCCTCACTACCTCCACCCTCATTAGTCATCATTGACTGAGTCACCCAAAGCCTCAACAAAAGCAACATGTTGGAATGTGGAATTTCTAGAGAAAATGACCAGGGGTCATCAAATTCACCTTTTACCATCCCGATAGTCCCACAACAGAACAATAATGGAGTCATTGATTAATCATAGAATGATTAGTCTGAAGTGATGAGACAACAAGACATCTGGACATAAGGCAAGAGACCTCACCGATATGCAGCTTTGGGACTCTTTGACAAAGTCGCCAGTTTCTCTTGAGCTTTTCATACTTAGAGTCATAGAGCTGTACAGCATGGAAACAGACCTTTCAGTCCAACTCTGTGCTGACTGGATATCCTAAGTTAATTTGCCCATCTCTCCAAATCCTTCCTGTTCATATACCCATCCAGATGCCTTTTAAATGTTGTTATTGTACTAGCCTCCACCATTTCCTCTGGCAGCTTGTTCCATACACGCACCATCCTCTGCTTGAAAAAATTGCCCCTTAGGTCTCTTCTAAATCTTTACCCTCTCAACTTAAACCCATGCCCTCTAGTTTTGAGCTCCCCCATCTTGGGGAAAAGATCTTGACTATTTACCCTATCCATGCCCCTCATGATTTTATAAACCTCTATAAGGACACCCCTCAGTCTTCGATGCTCCGGGGAAAATAGCCCCAGTCTATTCAGCGTCTCCCCATAGCTCAATCCCTCCGACCATGGCAACATCCTCGTAAATCTTTCCTGAACCCTTTCAAGTTTCACAACATCCTTCCTATAGCAGGGAGATCAGAATTGCAAAAACAAAGTTGCTGGAAAAGCTAAGCAGGTCTGGCAGCATCTGTGCAGGAAAAAACAGAGTTAACATTTCAGGTCCAAAACATTAACTCTGTTTTTTCCTTCACAGATGCTGCCAGACCTGCTGAGCTTTTCCAGCAACTTTGTTTTTTTGCCTAATTTACAGCATCTGCGGTTCTTTCGGTTTTTAGACCAGAATTGCATGCAGTGTTCCAAAAGTGGCCTAATCAATGTCCTGTAAAGCCGCAACATGACCACAGATGATTATATCTTAAATCATTCATTCCGAACATTCACTCAAATCAATTGTTTTCTTGGATTCAAATGATTCAGCACCAACTATTTGACTCTGTCTCCTTTTCACTTGTCCACCGGCATATCATTTCCACAGTCTGGATTTAAATTTATCTCCTTTCGGTGCTGGTCATGTCCACTGGGTTTACATTCTCCATTAAAGTGGAACAGCTGGCCTTGAATTACACTGTTTGGCACCTTCAGATGTGAAAAACAGGCCTCACATCCCCTCACAAATGTCTCTTTGTCAGGGAAGACCACTCCAGAAACAGAGAGAAGAAGGTTCCCGACTGTTCGTAATTCTCCTCCACACAGAATAGTGGAGATGTGAATACATTCAAGGCTGAGTTAGACTGACTTTTGATTGACAAGAAATTCAAGAGCTAAAAGGGACAGATGGGAAAGTGGAACGAAGACCACAACCAGATCAGCCATGACCATATTGAATGGTGCAGCAGGCTTGAAGGGCTGAATGGCCTACTCCTGCTCGTATTCCTTCTGATCTTATGCTCTTATTCAGGAAATGATAAATGTGAAACTAAAAAAGGTGGGGACAAACAGAGTAAAGGATGAAAAAAAAAGGAGAAATGGACATACCAAGATGAATGTCTGGCTGCAGCATTTGCTGCAGCTGCGGACAGCGACCTCACCACACGTGCAGTCACAACGGCTGCAACATCACTGCCAGCGACGCTGCGGGCACAATCCTGCATTGAGAGAACAATGCACTCGAGGGCTGTCCATCCCTGCCAGCTGATGCCTCACTCACCACCCCACTTAGCCCCCACTTGCTGCCCCATTCCAGGCTGTGATTTAAAATTAAATAACTTCCATTAACATCACCCACCAACCACCCACAGCTCAAATATCGTCCTTGCCAACTGCATCTCTTCACCTGCTAATCTTCCAACTTCAGGTGAATAATAGACTGGAAGATCCACTGATAGGTGTACTCTGGCATACACATGAGGAAGTAAGAGGAAGTGAAGGAGATCAGGACAAAGAGGAGTGAGGAATGCACGAGACAGACAGACAAGCAAAGCAACAGAGAGAGTAAGAGAGATACAGAGACAGAGAGTAAAAGAGAGACAGACAGACAGCGTCGGAGACAGTAAGAGAGAAAGACAGAGACAGACAGAGAACACAAATCAGCAATATCAAACATTGTCAAATACAGTGGTACTTTAAAAGCACACAACTAGTTTTCAAGTGGGTTTTAAAGGGGAATTTATTGGGTATCCAGATAACAGGAACACGTTTATCGATGGATCAGGATGAAGAGATGGATCGGGTCCTTTGTGACATTGATGGTGGTTTTGTGAGCTTTAACAGTAGGTAACAGTAAAAATAGAAATACCCAAACCTGCAGCTAGGCTTACCCTTTCTGACATTGCTGCTGCTTTCGTTCAGCCTTGTCCTGTTGTAACGTGGGCTTCTCATCAACTCCCTCATCCCACCTGAGAAAAAGAGCGGAGACAAGATAAAGGAGTCACTTCTACAGGGAGTGCAGTTGAGAGTGCAATGACACAGGATCTTGGGCTGTATGGAATAGATGCTGCCCCAGAAATGTGGCACTTCAGTTGTGCAGATAGACCAGAGAAGCTGGGACAGTTCTCCTTGACAAAAAGAAGGTCGAGAGGATATTTGAGAGAGGTTTTAAAACCCTGAGTGGTCTGGGCAGAGGAAGATACCAGGATCATCTGAGACCTCGGGGAATGGTCACCCTGCCCTTATTGAGGGGTAGCCCAGGCTCGAGTAAGGAGCCTGTTGTCAGAATAACGAGCCATGGGCTACGGTAGACCCAGCAGGTTTTGGTGATGACAATGGAAGAGGGAGGTCAGCTGCTTACAGGCGGAGGATCTGATCAGAAGGAGGCTTCTGTTTCCTTTAAGTGACGAAAATAAGGGAAACGTGGAAGGTATTCCTTTCTGATATCATATTGCTTATTGATGTCAGAAATGGGAGCCTTGTACAAGCAACTGAAGATGAAAGAGCAGACTCGGGAAGAATGGAGAAGTGAGGGAGAAGCTGCCATTAGGGCAGTGTCTGTAACTGATCAGGATAGGTAGAAACTGCTGAGTGATGGAGAAGACACAGATTTAAGGTCAGTGGCAAAGGAAGCACATGGGGATAAACATTTTAACACAGAGTGGAAAATTCACATAATGTAGAGGCAAATCAGTGTGTGCGTGTGTGTGTGCACGTGCGTGTGCAGTAGAGAGAGAGGAAGTCACCCTCCAAACATATACCACACACCCCACTTTGTTTGAAAACAAAACGGGGGTTGGGGGTTGAGGGGTGGCGAAGGGAGAGTTGAGGGGGGTAGAAAGTGGAGGTGAAGGAAATATGAGTTAAAATAAAACAAAGACCTGCAGAAGCTGCAAATCTGAACCAGAACCAGAACCAGCAGTTGCTGAAAAAACACAACTCATCTAGCAGCCTCAGCGGAGAGAAAACAGACTTAATGTTTTAGGTCCTGTGACCCTTCTTCAGAACTGACAGTAGCTCAGAAAAGGTGATATATGTACTGAAGGCAGGGGCGGGCAGAGAGGTGAATAGAACCCAGAGAGAGACAGATAGGTAGACAGACAGACAGAGAGAAAACAACAGTTAAGCAGACAAAGAGATGATGGTAGTATGCTTAGGAGAAAGAAAAGCCGACAATGGAGATCATAAGTAGGCGAGAGTGGGTTGGCTGTGCTGGAAGAAGCTCATGTCATAACAGGGGTGTGAGGGTGAGATATCTGGGATGTTCTGCAGTTGTCATTTTAATTAAGGACTGCTGGCTCAGTTATCTGGAGTGCAGTCATTTTGCGCAGGGCCTCTGTGATATTTCGATCAGCCTGCCATGAGGCTAAAGGTGAGGGGCATGATGTGTACATAAACAGGCAAACAGCATCTATATAAATGACCAGCTTCAGGATATCTTGTCATTCTCCTTGGACTCCTGCATTCCAGTCTCTCCCCTCATTGTACAGGGCCAATGCAGTCATTTCAGAATCCTATAGTGCGGAAAGAGACTATCAAGTCTCCACTGACCCTTGGAAGAACATCCCACCCAAACTCAGCCCACACCCTATCCCTGTAACCCCTCATTTCCCATGGCCAATCCACCTCACCTGCACATAGAGCCAGAGTTATACATCATGGAAACAGACACTTTGGTCCAACCAGTCCATGCTGAACATAATCCCAAACTAGTCCCACATGCCTGCTCCTGGCCCCATCCCTCAAACTTTTCCTAGTCGTGTATCTACCCAAATGTCTTTTAAATTATGTAATTGTACCCACATCCACCATGTCCATCTTTGGATTGTGGGAGGAAACTGGAAGACCTGGCAGAAACCCACGCAGACACAGGGAGAATGTGTAAACTCCACACAGACAGCCGTCTGAGGCTGGAATCGAACCTGGGTTCCTGACGCCATGAGACAGCAGTGCTAACAACTTAGCCACCATGCCACCTTTATTTGGATATACAGACAGCCCGTGACAGGCAGAAGAAACAGAACAAACTGCTCGGCCCTGAGATGGCCTATATATTGCTGCTTATTTTGCAAAAACCCCTGACCCCAGTAGGCGAAGGTAATCAGACCGAGTGATGAAATGTCAGCTTCTAAAATATCATGCCTCAGTTATAAAGGATGACACATAGTTGTGGAACTGCATCGATAGTAGCCTGCACAATAGACATTTGATTAATCAAAGATGAATCAACACAGTGGCAGAAGCTCTGATGTTGCTCATTGACGTGCACCAGAGCTCATCACCAATGGTTGTGCTCTGAGGACTCAGCCCCTACCATGAGAGTGTGTATAGATCACACAGTGTACACAAAAAGCTGCTAACCATTCCCCACCCTCTCACTGCCCATCACAATAAATCCAGCAGCTGCCTTTCACACGCCTTTTGTCTGCTACTTGTTTAAAGCTCGTTAGTTTTTAAATGGTCCCAGCAGATTGAATCGAGAAAGCAGCACAAAGATTAGCCTGTGAATTAAAGGGCTTTTACATTGAGTGCTGTGATTGAAGGTCCAGGATCCTACTGGCTGGGATCCATTAATGGAAATGAGCTTGGCTCCAACCATCCATCTCTCACAGGGATGGGTAGATGTTGACTCTGGGACCGCATTTGTTGGCACCACAATGACAAGAGGCCTCTCGTCTCCCATGTGATTGCAGTCCCTAAGGTATCTCTGCCACAGACTGAGGCAACTGCATCAAAGGATAGGAGCAATGAAATGAGTGCTTTACAAATGTTTTAAATTTGTTCAGATCCTGGGATCAGAACTCATTCAATAGGGCGGCACGGTGGCGCAGTGGTTAGCACTGTTGCCTCAAACCACCAGAGATCCTGGGTTTGATTCCATCCTCAGGTGACTGTCTGTGTGGAGTTTGCACATTCTCCCTGTGTCTGCGTGGATTTTTGCCGGGTGCTCCGGTTTCCTCCCACAGTCCAAAGATGTGCAGGTTAATTAGATTGGCCATGCTAAATATGGGGTTATAGGGAGAGGGTGTGAGGGTGAAAGTGGGGATGCACTCATTTCATTGCTCCTATCCTTTGATGCAGTTGCCTCAGTCTGTGGCAGAGACACCTTAGGGACTGCAATCACACGGGAGACGAGAGGCCTCTTGTCATTGTGGTGCCAACAAATGCGGTCCCAGAGTCAACATCTACCCCTCCCTGTGAGAGATGGATGTTTGGAGCCTAGCTCATTTCCATTAAAATCCTGGACCTTCAATCACAGCACTCAGTGTAAAAGCCCTTTAATTGTGGGTGTGGGGGTGCATTGGGGATGCAATTCAGACAGGCAGTACAGACTTGATGGGCTGAATGGCCTGTATCTGCAATGTATGATTCTATGCTCGCTGTCCCACACTCAACACTTGTCTAAATAAAAAACAAGGTATTGCAGATACAGGAAATCTGGAACAAAAACAGAAAGTGCTGGAGAAACTCAGCAAGTCTGGCAGCAGCTGTGGAGACAGAAACAGTTAACGTTTCAAATCCAATGTGGATCTTCTTCAGCACATTTTCAAGTATTTATCTCCTCCACTTCTGACCGCTCACTCCCTCCCATTAATGACCCCTCGCACCCCCTGCTAGAGACCCCTTCACTCCCTCCTTCCTTCTCTGATCCCTCACAGCCTCACTCCCTCATTCTCCTGACTCCTTACGCCCTCCCTCCCCTCTTCCACCCCTCTTTGTCCACCCGACCCCTCCCTCTCCCTGATGCTCCCCTCTCCCCAGGAGTGAGTGGCGGAAAGGGATTGGCAGCAGGATGACCAGGGAGGTAGGAAGTGGGCTGGCGAGTGGGGCACTGATCTGGGGAGGGGGACACTGAGTGACATAGTAAATGGGGGAGTTGGGGGGGGTGGAAGTTACTGCATCCTGGAGTCAGTCCTGGATTCCCTCCCTAAAGGTAAAGGGTTTGCCTATAGCATGTGGACTGTCGCCGTTCAATCGGCAACTCATGACCACTTTCTCAATGACAGCTAGGGACGGGCAATAAATGCTGGCCCAGCCAGCAATGCCCACGACACATGACTGAATAAAAAATAAATTCTCTGGCTATGCAGCAAGGAGGTCTCCACAGTTTAGAACAGGCTCCTTGGTGTTAATGCAATCTGCTAGCTGCACAGTTGGGGAGATTTGTAACTAATCCTAACGATTAGCTTGTGTTGGACAACATGGTTACTAGTTATTCTCAAGTTGATTCTCCTCACATCAATGATGATTGGTGTAGCAGATAAGCCATCTGGCTCAGAAATGGAGCTTGCTGTAATGAGATAAATCTTTAAGCACTCTGACCAATTTATTGAAACAAAATGCCAGAGTCAAATAAATAAACGTGTGCTAATGCTCCACTGTGATACATTATCATGGTATTATGAATATGTTATTAACTAATAACATTAGTTCTTAATAAGATAAACTTCCTCAAGTCAACACAACTCCTTGTGTACACAACAGTTGTTATCATTCGCACTACTGTGCTGCAGTGAGACCTGGACTGTGTATCAGTGACACACAACAATGTTGGAGTAATTCCACAAGCAGTGCCTCTCCCGCATTCCCTGGATTCAACAAGAAGACCATCAAACTTACATGAACGTCTTTCTGAACCAAGCTCCTGAAAACCCAACTCCTGTGTCCTAGTTGGCTGAAGAAGTGTCTCCTCAGCTTGGTCCTGTTTCCTCTCAAACAGCCAGCATTCTGGGGAAGACAAAGCAATTGCTACAAAGACACTTTTCCTAAAGACAGCAGTGTTGGCCCTTAATGACTGGGGAAAGGCTTCACACCAATCGCTCAGAATAGCAACAACTGGAGAAACATGCTGCATCCTACTCTCCAGATACCACCAACTCCCAGGACGGTCCTTCTCCTAGTGCCCATAGATCTGAGAGACAAACAATCAGCCTGTGTTCAGGTACATGAAGGACCGTAACAGGAACCCATCAGCCAAAGTACAGATCATTCTTAGCTAATTGTGATTGCTGGCTGTGATATATGTGAATTCAAACTGCAAGTTAATCAAAGAGTGCACCTTTACAAAGTGAGATTATTCCTGCATTTGAAAGAGCTGTGGGTGGTGACAGTAACTCAGAATGGTCAATGCTGGCAGTAAATAGTTTACGTTTCTTCTCTAACTTAAATCTGGGTATTCGTGTTCTTGTGGCACAGGTTTGAAGGTAGGAGACAGAGCACGGTGGTACAGGACTGTTTTTCGGACTGGAGGCCTGTGACCAGCGGTGAGCTGCAAGGATCAGTGCTGGGTCCACTGCTTTTTGACACTTTATATAAATTTGGATGATTTGGATGTGAACATAGGAGGTATAGTTAGTAAGTTTTCAGATGACACCAAAACTGGAGGTGTAGTGGACAGGGAAGAAGGTTACCTCAGAGTAAAACAAGACCTTAATCAGGTGAGCCAATGGGCCACGCAGTGACAAGTGTTGTTGTATTTTAGTAAGGCACATCAGCACAGGGCTTTATACAGTTAATGGTTGGGCCCTGGGGAGTGTTGCCGTTTAAAGAGACCTAGGGGTGCGGGTGCATAGTTCCTTAAAAGTGGAGTCACAGGTAGATAGGGCTTTTCACACGCTTGTCTTCATTGGTCAGTACATTGAGTGTAGGAGCTGGGATGTCATGCTGCAGCTATACAGGACATTGGTGAGGTGATTTTTAGAATAATGCATTCAGTTCTGGTGTCCCTGCTATAGAAAGGATGTTGTGAAACCTGAAAGGGTTCAGAAAAGAGTTACAAGGATGTTGCCAGGGTCGGAGAGTTTGAGCTATAGGGAGAGGTACAGTAGGTTGGGGATTTTTTCCCCCCGAAGCATTGGAGGCTGAGGAGTTACCTTATAGAGGTTTATAAAATCACAAGAGGCATGGAAAGCTTGGATATCTAAGATCTTTCTCCAAAGGTAGGGGAGTCCAAAATTAGATGGCACAGGTTAAGGTGAGAAGATAAAGATTTAAAAGCGATCTGAGAGGCAACTTTTTCATGCAGAGGGTGGTGCATGCATGGAACAAGCTGCCAGAGGAAGTGCTAGAGGCTGGTACAATTACCACATTTAAAAGGCACCTGGATGGGTAACGTGACTAGGAAGGGTTTAGAGGGATATGGGCCAAATGCTGCTAAATGGGACTAAATTAATTTAGCATATCTGGTCAGCATGGACAAGTTGGACCAAACAGTCTGTTTCTGTGCTGTACAACTCTATGACTCTATGATGCAATTTTTAAAATACATCCAGGAAAGCTCTTTATATCAACATGTAGACAGTCCTACTAGAGATGGGGCAGTGCTAGATTTATTCCTAGGAAATGAAGCCGGTCAGTGGTTGAAGTTTCAGTGGCTGAATGTTTTGGGAATAGTGACCATAACTCCAACTTTCAAAGTCATTCTAGAATGGGATACAGATAATAGCAAAGTGTCTAAACTTGAGAAAGGCCAATTTCTTTATCATTAGACAGGATCTGGCAAACAGGCTGGAGCAGATATTTGCAGGTAAGTCTACATTTGGAAAGTGGGAGACTTTTGAAAGGAGTATAGTGAGAATTCAGGGCCTGCATGTTCCTCCAAGGGTGAGGAGCAAGGGCAGCAAGTCCAGGGAACACTGGATGTCAAAGGACATTTAGAGTTTGTTTAAGGAAAAGGAGGAAGCATATGTCAACCCTACAGTGCATTAAAAACAGGGAAGGCCATCCAAAAATATAGAGACTATAGGAGGTTCCTGAAAAAGAAATTAGCAGAGCAAAGAGGGGCCACAAAATAGCTTTGGCAGATAGGATTGAGGCTTTTTATAGGATATTAAGAGTAAGTAGATTACCAGGGAAAGGGTGGAGTCTATGAGAGACCAAACAGTCAACCTGTGCACAGGGGCAGAGGATGTGCTTGAAGTCTTTAATGACTATTTCGCACCGAAATCACAAAGGAGAAAGATATTGTAGCCAGACATTACACTTGTGATCGTGAGCCTCTAGAGCATGTTAAGAATAATAACAATGAGGTATTAGCTGTTTCAGCAGCATAAAGGCGCATAAATCCCTGGGGCCTGATGAGATTTATCCCAGGTTGCTACAGGAGGCAAGAGAGGAGATTGCTGGGGCCCTGGCGGAGAAATTTAATACTTTGCTGGCCACAGGTGCACTGCCACATGACTGGAGGAAAATGCTAATGGGGTTCCCATGTTCAAGAACAGCAGCAGGGATAGGCCAGGTAATTACAGACCAGTTAGTCTGACGTCAGTGATAGGGGAATTATCAGAAAAATTCTGAGGGACAGGATTAATCAACACTTGAAAAGGCAGAGATTGATCAAGGATAGTCAGCATGGTTTGTTGGAGGGAGATTTTGTCTGATGAATTTCATCAAGTTTTTTTTGAAAAAGTGACTAAACATATCGATGAGGGAAGTGCAATAGATATGGTTTATATGGAAGGCCTTTGATAAGGTCCCACATGGAAGGCTTATCCAAAAGTGAGACCCCATGTGATCCAAAGCAAGTTGGCAAACTGGATCCAAAATTGTTTGGCAAATAGGAGGCAAAGGGTGATGGTGGAGGAATATTTGTGTGATCGGAAATCAGTGACCAATAGAGTACCACAGGGATTGGTGCTGGAACCTTTGCTGTTTCTTAAGTTCATAAACAACTTGGATGTGAAATGTACAAGGTACAATTACAAAGTTTACAGTTGACATGAAAATTGGGAGCGTTGTTGACAGTGAGAGCGGATGGGCTCAGGCGAAAGACTGATACTGATCAGCTGGTAAATTGGGCAGAGCAATGGCAGATGGAATTTAATACAGATAACAACGAGACAATGCATTTGGAAGGTCAAAGAAGGGAGGGATTTTCACAATGAATAGGTCGGTGTCTATGGAGTACTAGGAAACAAAGGAACAGAGATCCCTGAAGGTGTCGGCACAGGTAAACAGGGTGGTGAAGAAGGTATACAGGTTGCTTGCCTTCATTAACAAAAATAGAAGTTGCTGGAAAAGCTCAGCAGGCCTGGCAGCATCTGCGAAAGAAAAAAATCAGAGTTAACGTTTCCGGTCTGGTGACCCTTCCTCAGAACACCGCCAGCAGCTTCTGTTTGTGTTCCTGATTTACAGCATCTGCAGTCCTTTTGGTTTTTGCTTGCCTTCATTAGCTGGGCGTAGAATACAAGAGCAAGGAAGTGTTGTTGCAACTCTATAGGAGAGCAGTCCCTTCTGGGGCCAGCGCAGAGGGAGAGCAGATTTAGTGAGGGCTGATGGGGATAAAGCAGCAGCAATTGTGGGAATTTTAAGACGCTGTGAAATAGTGCCCTCTAATTTAGGAATGTTATCTTTGGAATGCTGCTCTGTAAGCTCCCCTCAACCCCTTTACTGGCTTAATAATTATTATTCCACATTCCTGCAGAGCAAAGTACCCACTCGCCCTAATAACTAACCTGCAGTAACAACTTTCCAAAGAGTAGAGACATGGAAAGCTGACTGCTAGCAGGCAAACGGCAGGGAGAGAGGGGTAATCACTATCTGCTTGAGGGGGCAGATCAGCCTCTGAGACATGCATTACGATCAGAACAACAAACATCGGTGCCTTACCTCATTGTGTGCCCAAATTCCAGCTCCCAGATCATAGGAATATCTGTGTGATACAGCAGGACATTAACTGGCTGGTCGTGGGATCTTGCTGTACTTGTTAAGGAACAGCAACTGCTATAAAGCCAGGAAGCACAGATTTAACAAGATTGCCAGAGGCAACCCAGGGAAAAGACTGTTCTTATTTCATAATCCCACAGATGGAGTACAATCTGGCTAAATGCAAGGTATTGCATATTGGTACAACAAACAAGGACAGGGATTATAGAGTTAAAGGCACAGCTTTGGGTTGTTGTAGAACAGTGGGACCTATGGGTACAGGTACATAATTCTTTGAAGTTTGCATCACATAAAGACAGGGTGGTTAAAAAGGTGTCTGGCATGCTTGCCTTCATTGCTCAGTGCTTTGAGTATAGGAGTTAGGACGTTATGTTGAGGTTATACAGGACATTGACGAGGCCTCTTCTGAAATGCTGTGTTCAGTTCTGGTTGCCCAGTTATAGGAAGGATATTATTAAGCTGGAGAGGGTTCAGAAGAGATTTACCAGGATGTTGCTGGGTATGAAAGGTTTGAGTTATAAAGAAAGGCTGGATTGGCTGGGACTTTTTTTCACTGGAGCGTAAAAGGTTGATACGTGACCTGATTGAAGCTTATAAAATAATGAGAGGCATAGATAACGTTGATGGTCGTTGTCTTTTCCCTACGATGGGGAATTTCAAGATTAGGAGGTATATTTTTAAGGTGAGAGGCAAGAGAATTAAAAAAGACATAAGGTGCAATTTTTTTTACACAGAGGGTGGTTCGTGTATGGAATGAACTTCCTGATGAAGTGGTGGATGTGGGTACAATTGCGTTTAAAAGATATTTGGATGGATATATGAATAGGAAAAGTTTTGAGGTTTACAGGCCAGGAGCAGGTAGGTGAGACCATTTTAGGTTGGGATTATGTTCAGCATGGACTGGTTGGACCAAAGGGTCTATTTCCATGCAGTATGACTCTATGACTTCATTGACTGGAAAACACAACAAGACATCTGACAATCTTGATAGGTGCTATAAAAAGGCAGGATTTACTGCCCTCAAGCAAATGGGGCAAATATTTGTAAGAGAAGAATGTGCAGTCATATGGGTACGAGTGAATGGGCCAATCTGTAATGTTCTTCAAAGGAAATAGGGCGTATAGGGCAAAATAGGGCACAAACTCAATAGGGCGTAATACTAGGATGCTATGTTTCAGCATTCTGTGAAGTGCTGTGGTTGTGAAAGGGTTAATCTCTCTCACTAGCCTCAGAAGCAGTCTGTTAGTTTTCCTCCTCCCTCTGAAGAGATCTCAGTGAGTCTCTCTCCCACTGCAATCCCCTGGTTTTCTCCTCCGTCCTAAACCTCTTCGACCACACATTTATTGGCTCTAGCTTCCAGCATCTGCAGTCCTCCTTACAGTCTCCAAGTCACTGAAAACCATACTGTGTAGTCTCTTCTAAGGATGCTCACCTTGAAGAAGTTTTCCTCCTCCCTCCGAACAGAGCTCAGCGAGTCTCTCTCCCACTGCAACCCCCAGTTATCTCCTCTGCCCTGAAGCTCTTTGACCACACCTTTCACTCCCTGGTGACACGTCCATCCCTGGCCTCATCCACTTTCAGAGTGAAGCCAAATGCAAACTGGAGAAACAACATCTGATATTTCGCCTTTGGAGCTTACAGTCCAACGGCCTTAATACTGACTTCATCAGCTTCAAAATCTCTCCTCCCCAACCCTGTCTGTCTGCTGACTCACCTACCTGCTCCACCCTTCCCACTGACCAACCACAATAACCCCCTACTTGCATCCACCTATCTCCATACCTCCATCTCACTTTCCCTCCCACAAGCCACACCCCCCTCCCTCTATTTATTTGTGGGCTCCCCTTCCCCTCCTCAGTCCTGACGAAGGGTTTTGGCCTGAAACGTTGACTCTCCTGCTCCTCGGATGCTGTCTGACCTGCTGTGCTTTTCCAGCTTCACATCTATTGACTCAGTTGATTGATCTGTCACACTGTCACCACATTGCAGATAAAGATCCATCGTGTAGGTGCTGTACAGTGTAGTCACCACTGGCTGAATTTGACACAAAGCCACTTGTGTGAATGATATTATATCACAGGCCTATTTAAACTGGCACCTGACCAGCTAGGGGTGAGGTGTGGGGGAAAAGGTGTGTTGTAGCCAGGAAGAGTCAGGTGTGGATTGTTGTACATGTGCGGTCAGCTCCTCAACTGGAGGTCAATATATCTGTCTACTTGACATTGCGCTGTTGGAGGTCCAGTGCCAAGGGAGTGCTGCAAGTTCAGAGGGCCAGTGCTGAGGGAGCACTGCTCTGTGAGAGGATCAGTGCTGAGGGAGCACTGCTCTGTGAGAGGATCAGTACTGAGGGAGAGCCGCAATGTTGGAGGATCAGTACTGAGGGAGAGCCGCACTGTTGGAGGATCAGTACTAAGGGAGCACTGCTCTGTGTGAGCACCAGTACTGAAGGAGAGCCGCAATGTCGGAGGATCAGGTAATCTCACATCCACACATGAGTCTTGGTGCATCTGGAGGTCCGACAGCAGAGCTCAGTAAAGTAACCTCTGTCATTTTGGTGAAACTTTCCTATTACTGTCATATTCTTTGTATCTATTCTCTCTCTTTCCAGGTTTCTCATCTATTGCAAAGAGTCTATTTCCATCCCCAACTTTCCCATGTAAACCATCCTGTTGCCCCATAACCTGCCATCAATTTAATCAGATCCATTATCCAAGCTTTTCTTGGTATATTTATTTTCACGCATGACATGGCTCCCCAGTAGTTTCTGCTCTGCCCCTTTTTAAAAGCTTCAACATGCGCAGATTAATGATAAATCAAATCTCTGTCTGCCCTCTGACCTGGATGCAAAAAGATCCCATCCTGCAATTCAGAGAACAGCAAGGAGATTGCCCCCAGGTCTCGAGACATTAAAAATGAATGATCTTGTCTCTACCACATTTTTTTTCTTTCATGGGATGTGCATCTTCTTGGCTGGTTCAACACTTTTTACCCATCTGTAATTGACCTTCAATGGAGTTGCTCACTGACATATTTCAGAGGGTACTTACGAAATCACATTGCTGTTGGTCTGAGTCACATGTAAACCAGACCAGGTAAAGGTGATAGATTTCCCTCCCCAAAGGACTTTAGTGAACCAGATGGATTTTTAGAACAATCACTGATGAATCAAATGAAGTTCCAACAGGTGATGAGGATTTTGAACACATGGCCTCGGAACAAAAGCCTAAAGGTTGGGCTTGTTAACCACAACACCATTGTCTCCCTTACTGACACCTGTGGGAGCTTACTGTGCATGCACATTAGCCAGCCTGTTTCACTCCACTATAACAATGACTACACTTCACAAAGTACCTCATTGGCTAGATTGTACTTCAAAGCATTCCAATTTAGAACAAGGTGCTACAACAAACCTGGTATTTACTTTCTTTATGGTATTAAATCCAAACTTGCAGATAATTCTCAAACTCGTACACACATAAGTTTTATACTTAGCTCTTAGTATCCTTAATTTATAAACCAAGATAAAACCTAAAATATTAATTATTGTATTTCAGTTCCTTCACCACTGGCTGTAAAATCCTATGATTCTCCTCTTCAAATCTCTGCCCTCCCATGATGTTAGCCCACTGCTCATCAGAATATATTCATTGCTGCTATTTATCTTAACAGCAAAGTTTATTCACAAAATAATATTCGGTTTGAATCAGATCCACCTTAAACTTACTGAAGTGGAATTTTGTCTACTGCATTTTAGCCCATTTCCCCATTTATTCACGTACAATAACACTTCTCTCAGTTCTTCAAAAGAGTCAACTTGAGATCCTATTCTGGGATCATTCACAAGCTTTGACCCCAGTCCCATCAATCTGAATCCCATTTATTGATCATCCCAGTGAATCAAAGAGACCTCAGAACTGAACCCTATGGAAAAGCATTACCCACTGCACTCCATTCTGATAAATTGCCCTGAACTGCTCATCTCAAAGTACTTCTCAAGTCAAATTTTCAATCCAATTTGCCATCCCTCTCATTAATTCCATAACTGAAATCTTTTCAAATTTGTGAGGCAGTGTTTTGAAAGTCCATATTCACCACATCTACCACACTTCCCCTTCCTTATTAACTAGTGATTACCTCTTCCAAAACCCATCCTGCTACTTCTAACTGTTTTACCTTTATCCAAATATGTGGTACTTCCAGACTTGATCTTTTCTTTCTCAATCACAGATATTGAGCTAACTAGTCTGTCACCATTTGGATTAGCACTGTGTCTCTGTTCGTAAACAGGTCTTTTAGTGACTGATCCCTAGTCCTCAGATCTCATCCACACACAGACCAACTTGCACTAAAGGATTCCCAGGAATTGCATTCTCCTCCCTTAGGATGTAAGGATGTATCCTGTTAGCCCTGCTTTTTAAAAAATTTTCATTTAATTTAATGATCTCAACCAAAGTTTTCCTCCTATCCGTTATAGTCATAGCGCATTTTACTCTCAACTACATTAGTATTCCCCTCCTCCCTGAAACTCAGTCAGGGGCTATTCTAATCATGTTATTAGTGATCAGGGTGAAGTATTTATTAAACAGCTTCGCTTTTCCAAGCTAACAGTCCTCTTCTCCCATTTGCCTCATCTCTAACAACTCCAATTTGCTGGTATATTAGTGAAATACTTTTCACAGAATCCCTTTAGCGCAGGAAGAGGCATTCAGCCCCTCATGTCTGCACCCCACCAAAACCCAGCCCCCCCCAACCTATCCACATAACCCTTCATTTCCCACCTAGCTTACACATCCCTGGACACTACAGGGCAATGTAGCATGACCAATCCACCTAACCTGCACACGTGGGAGGAAACCAGGTTACCCGGAGAAAACTCCACACAGACAGTCACCTGAGGATGGAATCGAACCCGGGTCCCTGGCGGTGTGAGGCAACACTGAGCCACCGTGCCATTTAATTAAATATTTTCCTAATATCTTTCTCCTTATTACAGCTCTCATTATGCCTCTTCTAAACTATTAACTGGTTTCTAGCTTCTTTATTTAACCAAAGCATCTTCAAACAAAGAGCGGTTTACTTTCCCAGTAGAATATGTTTTGGTGCAGTGTAAATTATTTCCTTGTTTGCAGTTTTTACTCTTTTCTCACCCTCCAAGGCTTTTTGGTTCAGGAGCACTTACTAGATACATGGCCCATTCTTCTAACTTGCTGTTTTCTTAATTCTGTGCTTCCATCAAAGTGAATATATTTCAAATCCTCTTCATCCAAGGCAATATCTCCCCAGAAACGCACTGTTAAAATACGTAAAAGAAAGCATTGGTGAGTTTGACAGATACGGAAAAAACACTACAACAAAAATAACTGATGGAATACATGGGACTTACAAATGCGGTTGACGTTTCTTTCATTCCAAATGTTTCTGTGCTTTTAGAGTCAAAGAGTAGGATTTAATGCCTACCTCCAAGGTCAGCTGGGGAGGGAGGGGGGCAGTCAGTTTGAAAAGTGCATCTGTCTATTAATCAAAACTGTACAATAATACAGCAGGGGAGGTCTCGCTATAATTGCAGCAAGACTTCTTGATTCCTGTGCTCCAGTGCCCTTGAAATAAAAGCCACTAAGCCAGTGCCTTCCTAACTGTTTGATGCACCCACACTTCTCTTTAATGAAGCTTTTTATTTTAACTAATCCCTACCACTCTCCATCTAAACTGTCCCAAGAACCTGCACATGCCAATCTCTGTGCCAATGCATTCACTCCTGCTTTGTCCAGCTGTTGCCGCACACACAGACAGCAGCTGGAGAAATGAGAAGGGGTTTAGCTCCCTATGTGTTACACTGTCAAATCCTATTGGAGTGCTGCCCAGGTGAACCACTATAGTACTTTTCAGCCCTGCCTAAATGCAAGCTGTTATGGCTAATAATAAGAGAAAGAAGGATTGGTCTAGCTATGTTAGAGAGCTGTTAAATACAAGAGCAATGCAACAGACCATCCAGATGGATATCACTGGCTGCCTGTCTTCGACTCACGTGAAATATTCACAAAGCCACAAGTAAAGCGTAATCCAGTAGAAAGCAGCTGAGTCTTCCTGTGTACATTTAACAGCCTAATTGGTCTGTCTTCCTGTGTACATTTAACAGCCTAATTGGTCTGTCATCCTGTGTACATTTAACAGCCTAATTGGTCTGTCTTCTGCTAATGTAGATGGCACATTCAGGGGGTTAAGCCAGATAATTGCAGTGGAGTTCCTGCAGTGTCTCACTTTGATTCCTCCTGTGTTCTTGGTAATCTGGCATGGGATTGTAATTTTTTTTAATGGTCGACTCCGAGCGATCAGTCACACACGGAAGAGTTTAAATTTTCCACTTGGGCATCCAACATCCTCACTCGCTGTGGTCTGTGCAGAAGCAGCTTCAGGTTCCCCTCTAGACTTGTAGAAGATTGAAGTTGAGGAACCTCTGCACTGGGGGCTTTCACAAGGTACTTGTGATGTTTCCATTGAGCTTCACAAGCTTCATCAGGACTGACGTCACACAGCTCAGGATTAAACACACGGGTGCAGATGGTGTGTGAGATCTGAACTGGTGTTGAGAGGTGTTGTTGGCATCCCAGTGGGTCATGAGATACTTTCTCTCCTCAGTTGGCTGGACATCACCTCCAAAGTTGTGGTGGCACCATAAACAGGCAGGGGTAATGACAGAGATAAAAGGTACTGCAGATGCTGGAGAATCCGAGATAACAAGCATGGGGCTGGATGAACACAACAGGTCAAGCAGCATCATAGGAGCAGGAAAACTTGACGTTTAGGGCCTAAACCCTTCATCAGAAAACATGTGGCAGTATAATCAAGGAAGGGTAAATAAAAACCAAAACATTGCAGATGCTGGAAATACAGACCAAACACAGAAATTGCTGGAGAAACTCGCCAGGTCTGGCAGCATCTGTGGAGAGAAAGCAGAGTTAACATTTTGGGTTCAGTGACCCTTCCTCGTCTAACATTTTGTGTGGAAGAACATGGAGAAGAAAGATGCTCCAGAGGGGGTACAGAAGAGAGGGACCTGAGGGATCTGTATCAAATAAGGGAACTGGCAGGTCAAGTTCAGAAAATTGTTAAAAGGGCACTTAGTCCTGACCTTATTAAGTAGAAAAAGCAAGCACACGAAAGGAACATAGAACATAGAACTGTACAGCACAATACAGGCCCTTCGACCCACGATGTTATGCCGACCTATTATCCTACTAAGATCAACCTACCCTACATACCCTACATTTTACTATCCTCCATGTGCCTAACGAAGAGTCGCTTAAAAAACTCTAAAGTATCTGACTCCACTACCACTGCCGGCAGCACATTCCACACACCCACCACTCTCTGTGTGAAGAACCTACCTCTGACATCTCCCTATACCTTCCTCCAATTCACTTTAAACTTATGCCCCCTCGTAATAGTCATTTCTGTCCTGGGAAAAAGTCTCTGACTATCAAGGAAGGTATGAGAATATTTATAAAGAACACTGCTTTGCCCTCAACGAGTGCTGGGTGTCCAATTCTAGACAGCATACTTAATTAAGGAAAGATGTGAAAGCTTTTAGAAAGAGTGCAGAAAAGATTCAGGAGAATGATTCCAGAGTTGAGGGATTTCAGAGATGTAGATAGATTGGAAAACCAGAGCTTCTCTCCTTGTAGAGGAGATTGAGGACTGATCTGACAGAAGTGTTCAAAGTCATGAAGTGATTACACAGAGTAGATAGGGAGAAACCGTTCCATTGCTGAGAGGTCAAATTAAGTCGATTTGTACAACAACTAAAAGGAAAATCCTTTCTTTACATAGTGAGCAGTTAGGGTCTGGAGCGTACTGCCAGAGAGTATGGTACAGACACGTTCAATCATGGCTTTCCAATGGGGATAAAGCATCTTTTCCCCTTCATTCTTTTACATCATGTGGGTGTCGCTGGCCGGGCCAGTAATTTTTTGCTCATCTGTAATTATCCTTGAACTGTGTGTGTTGCTGGATCATATCAGAACACAGTTAAGAGTCAACCGCGTCACTGTGGTCTGCACCAAGGAAGGAAAGCAGATTGCCTTCTCTAAAGGAAATGAGTGAACAAGAACCTGGGCTTTTGTGGCAGATGGTGAGTCTCATGGCTGCCATAACTGAGACTAGCTTTCAATTCCAGATTTTTACAAACTGAATTTGTGGGATTTTTATTAAATCTATGTCCCCACAGCATGAATCTGAGACTCAGGATCCCTAGTCTAGTCATATTGCCACTAAAATATTAAAACAAACGCACATGCAGGGCTATGGAGAAAGGGACTGACTGACTCGCAGAGAGCCAGCATAAGCTTGATGGTCTGAATGGCCTCCTGTGCTGTCACCATTCTATTATCCCATCGACTAGGCGCATACCCATGGCGGTGGTTGGGGGTGCAGCAGGGGTGGGGGGGGTGGGAGAGGCATTTGGCAAGCACAATAAGTGGAATCTAACAGGAGAGATTAAAACAAATTGAGAGGTTTAGGCTAGTTATCAGTATCACCATAATAAGGCTGAATACAGAGAATCTAAGGCAGGACAGAGATGGGGAGAATGTTTTTTCTCTCTCAGAGGATTGTGAATCTTTGAAAGTCTAGGTCTTTGAATACTTTTGCGACATAGGTAGACAGATTCTTGATAAGCAAGTGGGTTTGGGGGAGGGGCAGTGTGAAACATTGTCAGGGTAGGCCAGGATTGGAGTAACCCAATCAGCCAGGAGTTTACTGAATGTGAAGCAGGATGAATGGACTGAATGGCCTATATCTACTCCCAATTTGTACATTCATGGAGAAGGAAGTAAGAAAGGCAACGAGAGAGGGTCAGAAACTGGATGGCAGCTAACATTATAGGAATATTAAAGTCTTTTATAACAGCCAAATAATGTCAACTCATATCCTTTTGGGATGGAAATCTGGAACTGCCCTCATCAGTTCTTGTCACTGTGTGACTCCTAAAGTGTGAAGCTCATAAATGTGGCTGAGTCTTAACTACCCTCCGAAAAGACCTAATCATTGACAAGGCATCAGTAGCAGACCACCACCTGCTCGAGGGCATTTAGGGATGGGAAAGAAATATTCACCCAGCCAGTGATCCCCACATGTCATGAAAGAATCATCAAAAGAAAGGGAAAGGTCATAATGGACCAAAATGGAGATGCCCTTGGGAAGCTAATGACATAGGGCTAAAACATTAACTCCATTCCTGTCTCTCCTTAGCAGCTGCCTCAGCATTGTCTGTTTATATTTCTGATCTTCAGCATCCGCGTCCTCGTAGCTATGATAAGCAGCTTTCTTTCTCAAACTGGAGGCAAGTGTGCAGTGGTGTTCCCTAGGGGTCAACATTAGGGCATTTCCCTATTTGATATGTATTAAAGACACAGTCTTGGGTATAATTGCAAAGTTGCAGATGATGTGAAATTTGAACAAGTAGTAAATAGCGAGGTAATAACAGGCTTCAGGACGACACAGACAGACTGATGAAACAACCAGACACATTGTGGATTACATTAACACAGAAGTGTGAAATGATGTATTTTACAAGGAAGAAAGAGGGAAGGCAATATAAACTAAACCCCTATTAAAGGAGCCTATATGAGTTACTGCAGTATTGCTTATAGATGGTACGCAATGCTGTTACTGTGCATTCCATCGCACTCCTGAACTATACCTTGCAGATGGTGGACAGGCTTTGGGGAATCAGGAGGTGAGTCACTTACTGCAGAATTCCAAACTTCTGTCTTGCTCTTGTAGCCATTGTGTTTACATGTGGCAAGTCTAATTCAGTTTTTGGTCAATGATTACCACCAAGATGTTAATAGTTCCAGGCTCAAACCCCACTCCAGGGCATCAACACGATAATAAAGACTGGCACACTGCAGTAACAGGACCAAGTGAGTGCTGCACTGTGGGAGGTACCACCATTCAGATGATACGTTAAACCATGGCCCCATTTTGCCTGCTCAGGTAGAAAAGAACCCATGGCAGCATTTCAAAGATAGTAGGGGAGTTATTCTCAGTGCCCTGGCCAATAATCATCTTTCAAACAAAAAAAAATACAACATTGCTGCTTCGGAGAACTTATTATGGGCAAGTTGGCTCCTGTGGTTTTTGGTTTATGTGAGCAACTACACTTCAAAAGGACCTCATTGGCTGCAAAGTGTTTGAGACATCTGCTAATTTTGAGAAGTGCTATATAAATACAAGTCTTTCTTTCTATAGAGTGAGGCTTTGGTGCAATGTGGTTGAGCACTGTGATTATTTAGATACAGTTTGAATGAAAAGTGTACAAAGTGTAAGAATATTGCTAAAGAAAAGTTAATAACTCTGTTCCTATCTGGGAGCTGGGACGTCATGTTAAGGTTGTACAGGGCGAGGCCTCTTCTGGAGTCCTGTGTGCTTCATTAGTTGCCCTGTTATTGAAAGGACATTATTAAACTGGACAGAGTTCAGAAAAGATTTACCAGGTCATTGCCAGGAATTGAGGGTTTAAGTTACAAAAATAGGCTGGGACTTTTTTCACTGGAACATAGGAAGTTGAGGGGTAACCTTGTAGAGATTTATAAAACCAATGGGGGCTTAGATAAGAAGAATAGCAAACGCCTTTTCCCCAAGGTGGGAGAGTTCTAAACTAGGGGGTATACTTTAAGGTGAGAGAAGAGGACATGAGGGGCAACCTTTTCACACAGAGAGTGGTTTGCGCGTGGAATGAACTGTCAGAGGAAGTGGTGGATGCAGATATAGTTACAGCATTTAAAAGACATTTGGATAAGTTCATGAATAGTTTGGAGGGATATGGGCCAAAAGCATGATCGGCATGGATTAGTTGGACCGAAGGGTCTGTTTCCATGCTGTATGACTCTATGGTTCTGTGACTTTACGTCTTATGTTCTAACCACTGAAAGCCACAGAAGCAATATTGTATTGATTTAACAGTGTTCTTGAGCGCAGTCATTCACTAGATAAATATTCAGGTCACATTAATAAAGTCTTTGGCAGCAGCCTGGTGTATCCGTACAATAGAGGGTTTGTCCAGTGCACTGCGCTGCCATACTGTTACACTTCACATTCATACACAGGGGACTGTCGAACCAAATCCCGAAACAAACAGTTGCAACAGCGAGATCTATTTACATTAAAGGGACATCACATTCACGGACAGTGCTTGGCAACATGTTCCAGAGAGGCAAGGGGCAAAGAAACAGATCATAATACAGTGCAAAATTAATACAAGGATCACGCCTTGTGGAGGAGCAGAGAGATTTAAAGATGCACTTGCCTGGGGATTGAATGGGAAGGGGGAAGGGGGAAGGAGGCATTACGGTGTAGACCTGGGGGTAGACAGTCCCCACTTTCTTAAGCAACAATCACATTCCTTTAAATGTCATGCACCTGTATTTGTTTTATTCATACCAGAAATGAGCTGTCAACCACCATACAGCTCTCATCACTAAGTTCAACTGTTCCCACCTCCGTCACATCACAGGCTCCAGCCATATCCCAGCTCATGTGCTCTTAAAACCACATCCAAGCCTTTGGTCCCTTGGAACTTGAGCATCCCAATGCACTCTGAACTGGCTGCACAGTCTGTACTCCAGAAATCCGAGTGCAACCAATTTCTGCCACCCATCCCTGGCTTACACTGTCCTACACCTTGGTTTTAAATCACTCTGCCATTGATTGTTGTGTCTTCAGTCCAGACTCTAAACTACACAAGTCACAGAATCACAGAATTATCATGGTGCAGAAGACGGCCATTCAGCCCATCATGCCTACACTGGCTCTTCAAATCCTCCCTTTTCCACATATCCCTGCACACCATTTCTATCCAAATAATCATCCAATGCCTCTCTTGAATGCATCAACCGATCCTGCATCTACCACATTTCCAGGCAGTGCATTCCTTACCCTTTGGAAGGAATTCCTTACCCTTGGAACCCAAGGCTTCCAATACAGACCCCTGGAGAACTCCACTACAAACCCTTTTCCAGCCCAAAAAATATCCATTGACCAATAACAAGCATGGGGCTGGATGAACACAGCAGGTCAAGCAGCATCATAGGAGCAGGAAAACTTGACGTTTC
>JAHRHZ010000071.1:1694152-1705401 GCA_024137785.1 Ginglymostoma cirratum
GAAACGTCAAGTTTTCCTGCTCCTATGATGCTGCTTGACCTGCTGTGTTCATCCAGCCCCATGCTTGTTATCTCGGATTCTCCAGCATCTGCAGTACCTTTTATCTCCATTGACCAATACTCTACGTTTCCTATCACTCAGCCAATTTTGTATCCAATTCCTTCCCTTGTCCTCTAACACCCCATTTTTCTCTTGCAGTACACCCTGAAAACCTCTCTCTTTGACCAATCTTTTCATCGTCTAACCTAGCATTTCCTGAAACAAAAACTCAGGAGTTCTGGAGAGGGGTTACAGTGCATTAAGTCTGATTTCTCTCCACAGATGCTGTCAGACATGCTGAGATTTTCCAGCAAATTTTTGTTTTTGTTTTTGGTTTGCAACATCCACAGTTCTTATTTTCTTTATCGTCTAACATTTCCTGATGAGTCTTGGTGTCAAATTTAATTTCTTTTTGCTCCTGTGAAGAACCTTGAGCTTTTTCTAACAATTAAAGGCACTATATCAATGAATGTTGTAGTTGTTGGTTGAAGATTTCAGGGAAGAGGCAGTGAGACAGTCAAGATTAAAGAAATTTGCCAGTATCCTTGCTGAATGCCTATATCATTTAGAGACATTTATTGGAGATTAGAAAATGTTTGGCCCCAGTGATAAGGACAAGCATCCTGGAGTAGAAGAAACACGTGACACAACAAGGAAGTGCCCTTGCATCCAGTTCCTGATTAAGGAGCCACCAACTGGCTTCCGCCCATTGCCCAAGTTGTGGCCAAAACAAGATACCTTTGTGAAAACAGTCCTTCATGAATCCAGAGATATCCTTCTGCTTGGCAACACTTTCCCTCTATTCGCATCAATTGCAGGTGGCATGGTGGCTCAGTGGTCAGCACTGCTGCCTCACAGTGCCAGGGACCCGGGTTTGATTCCACCCTCAGGCGACTGTCTGTGTGAAGTTTGCACATTCTCCCCATGTCTGCGTGGGTTTCCTCTGGGTGCTCTGGTTTCCTCCCACAGTCCAAAGATGTGCAGTTTAGGTGGATTGACTATGTTAAATTATCTGTAGTGTCCAGGGATGTTTGGGTTAGACATGGGGAATGAGTCAAAGTGGGATGCTCTTTGGAGGGGTGATGTGGACTTGTTGGGCTGAATGGCCTGCTCCCACACTGTAGGGATTCTATTCTATGCACAAAAGGGGAGGCTATGGTGTATTGATATTTTCAATGGGTCAATAATCCAGGGGCACAGGTAACATTCAGGAACCTGGGTTCAAAACCTACCAGATGGTGGACACTGGAATTTGAATTTGATAACATGTGGATTCGATGAAAATAATGACTGTTAAACGATAGTCATGAAAACTCAACTGATTCACCAATATTCCCAAGGGAAGGAAATCTGTTGTCCTTACCCTAGACACCTCCAACATTATACATCCTCATGGCCCTGGAAATCTAACTGTAATTTTATATTCGTAGAATGTAAAATTTTGCCATTAAAATCCCACAGATTTTAAAAATTAAAATTGTTAAAATGTCTCGTTTTCCGTAGTTGAGATTCTGTCTAATTGATCCTAACAAACAAATATTTGCTAATTGATAATTCCATTAAAATGTGCAGGATCTGAAGTGCTTTAAGCAGCCTGCATTATTGAGCGTGCATGTGTGTGTGTGTGTGTGTATGTGTGTGTGTACGTGTGTACGTGTGTGCGCGCGTGTGTGTGCATGTGTGGTACGTGTGTGTGTATGTGTGCATGCGTGTACGTACGTGTGTGTACGTACGTATGTGCGCGTATGTGTGTGCATACGTGTGTGTGCAATTGTGTGTACGTACGTGTGTGCATGTGTGGTACGTACGTGTGTGTGGGCTTAGATGGGTTAGATTAGTTCACAGGGCGGCGCAACATCGAGGGCCGAAGGGCCTGTTCTGCGCTGTATTGTTCTATGTTCTATGTATGTGTGTGCGCGTATGTGTGTGTATGCATGTGTGTGTGCATATGTGTGTGTGCAATTGTGTGTATGTACGTGTGTATGTGTACATACATGTGTGTGTGCGTGTATGTGTGCGTGTGTGTACGTATGTGTGTGTGCGTGTATGTGTGCATGTGCGTGTACGTATGTGCGTGTGTATACGTGTGTGCGTGTGTGTGTGCATGTGTGTATGCGTGCATGTGTGTACGTATGTGTGTGTGTGCGTGTATGTGTGTGTGTGCATACGTGCGCGCCTGTATGTGTGCGTGTGTGTACGTACGTGTGTGTGTGCGTGTGTGTACGTATATGTGTGCGCGTACATGTGTGTGCATGTATGTGTGCGTATGTGTATGTACGTGTGTGTGCGTATGTGTGTGTGCATGTATGTGTGCATGTGTGTATGTATGTGTGTGCATATGTGTGTGTGTATGTGTGCATGTGTGTGTGTGTATGTGTGTGCATGTATGTGTGCATGTGTGTGTACGTATGTGTGTGTGCATATGTGTGCGTGTGTGTGTGCATGTGTGTTCATATGTGTGTGTACGTATGTGTGTGCGTGTAAGTGTGCATGTGTGCGTATGTATGTATGTGCGTGTATGTGTGCATGTGTGTACGTATGTGTGTGTACATGTGTCTGCATGTATGTGTGCATGTGTGTGCAGATATGCGTATGTGCATACACGTGTGTGCACATGTCAATATTTCTATGAGACTGACAGTTTAACACTGGCTGACATCATTGCTGCTGCCTGCTGAAAGCTTGCACCAGATTTAAACTGGGATCAAGAAGAAGAGGATAACTCCACCATGGAGCTTCCTGGATCTTTGTAGGAAGCTTCCACTGTTCAACATAATCATGGTTCAGTTTCTGCCTCGGCTCCACTTTCCCCACACTATTCCCATTTTCCTTAATGTCTTTAATATATAGAAACCTCTCAAGTTCTGTCTTGGACCTGCTCAGTGACCAAGTCTCCTCAGCTCTCGGGATTACAGAATTCCAAAGATCTGCAAATTGATTCGAGAAAAAATCTCTCACTGCCAATCTTAACAAGAACGTTCATTTTTATACTGCCTTTCACTTCCTAAGGCACAACTCAGAAGCACATTATAAAACAAAGCATAGCACAGATCCATATAAAGGAGACGTTGTGTCTTATGACCAAGTAATTCAGTCAAGGTCGATTTTAAGAGGAGACTAAAAGGAGCAAACTGAGGTAGAGAGGTTGAGAGGTGGAAAAAGGGAATTCTGGGCAAATTGGTGGATTGGGGGAGGGGCGGATGTGTTGGGGAGATGCAGGCAACTGAAGCCACAAGTCATCAACAGTGGAAATACACAAGAGGCCAGAATCAGAGGACCCTGGGGTAGAGAGGAGGTTATGGAGATGGAAAGAGCCAGAGGCAATGAGGAGGGGGGTTGAAGGTTTAAAATCAAGAGGTTGCTTCAATGGGGGCTGCTGCAGGTCAGTGAACACAAGGCTGATGAGAGAATGAAGCTAGTTGCACTTTAAGTCACCGGCAGCAGAGTTTTGGACAACCTCAAATCTTCATTCAAACCCCGAGCTTCGTGGTTTTTTCAGCATTAAATGGCCAATCCCTTACCCCGTGGCAGCGCCTGAGTTCTGGACTCTCCAGCCAGGGAAAGCAGTCTCTTGCTGTCTCAACTATTGAGCCACAGTTCACAACCAAAATTACCATCGATCCTTCTCATCCACACCTTCCTACCCATTAACACACTCATACAATTCCAACCATTCCACTCTTCCACAAACACTCCACAAATAGCTCGGAGATCCCTCAGTAGTCATTACCCTTCCTGTGAGAAAGACTTTCCTATTAAAACTTCAGAATGGGCTTTGTCTGTATTGAAGACGGCATTCCTGTGTTGATTTGCCCATCAGAGGAAATTGACCTTGATTAACCGTATCAAATTCTTCACTTATCTTAAAATTTCTTAGTAGCCTCACACTAGGTCACGCTGAAAATCAGCTGTCTTTGCTTGGCCGACTCTGTCTGCTTTGTAACATCCCCCACCCTTCCAGAGAAGTCACCAACTCCTAAAACTTCATCACCAGACTGGAATATATCACACTTTATTTCTCCATCTAAGTTCTGGGAGGCCCCGAAACCTTGGGGAATGCAAGAGTCATGGCCATTCATCAGAATGCTCTCCCCTCCCTTTAGACCCACTTGCTTGATTCCTGCATCCCAAATGTTTCACTATCAACTTCACAAGGCTATATCCAGTACTATACACACTCATTTTTAGTAACAATCTATTGCAAAGTACCTTATGAAATGTCTCCTGGACGTCCACTTAAAACAAAATCCATAGACATGACACCATTCACTGCGCTAAGTGAGCTCAAAAAATAGTTAACTAACTTGGTTAGACATGCTGAGTCTCTGATTAGCTCTCTGATTAACTCTGTCTCTGATATAGATTCCATTAAATCTCCAACTCCACTTCCTATTCAATTGAGTGGAGTCAATCTATAAAGAATTTCCAGGCAATTCACTTGTGTTTATTACAACCGCAGAACCAAACATCATCTTCATCATTTGGGAATAACACTAACAGGCTTTCAGGGCCTGAATTGGTCTGATGTTATTGTTTTTCTCTCTCCTGTAGGGAGGCACATTCATAAGTATATTACACATCAGTGTTGTCACTGAAACAATGATCAATCCTTTTCCCTACTGATCTTTTTTTTTCAATCATAGGAGATGGGCATTGCTGGCTGGACCAGAATTTATTTTCCATCTGTAATTGCCCTTGAGAAGGTGCTGGTATGTTGTCTTCTTGAACTGATGCAGTCCATGTGCTGTCAGTTGAGCCACAATGTTACGAGGGAGGGAGTTCCAGGATTTTGACCCACTGACAGTAAAGGAATGGTAATATGAGGTTGTTGACTTGCTCACTGAGCTGGCTTGTTTTCGTTCTGACATTTCGTCACCGTGCTAGGTAACATCATCAGTGAGATCTCTGATGAACAAAAACAAGCCAGTTCGGCGAGCAAGTTGACAACCTCAACCACAACCTGAGCTACAAATCTTTGCTAAAACTTTAAAGGAATGGCGGCATGGTGGCTCAGTGGTTAGCACTGCTGCCTCACAGTTCTAGGGACCCAGGTTTGATTCCACCCTCGGGCAACTGTCTGTGTGGAGTTTGCACATTCTCCCCGTGTCTACGTGGGTTTCCTCCGGGTGCTCCAGTTTCTTCCCACAATCCAAAGATGTGCAGGGTAGGTGGATTGGCCATGCTAAATTGCCCGTAGTGTCCAGGGATGTGTAGTTTAGGTGGGTTAGACATGGGAAATGCAGGGGTAGGGGAGTGAGTCTGGGTGGGGTGCTCTTCAGAGGGGTGGTGTGGACTTGTTGGACCGAATGGCCTGTTTCCACATTCTAGGGATTCTATGATGATATATGTTTCCAAATCAGTGTGAGACTTAGAGGGCAACATGCTGGTGTTCTCTAAATCTGCTACCTTTGTCCTTCTGGATGTAAGAGGTTATAGGTTTGGGTTTGGAGGGAGATGTCTAAGGATCTCTGTTAACTTTCTCCAGTGCATCTTGTAGATGGCGGACAGACTTCGGGCACCTCCTCCATTGACACAATGATCACTGACTCCCCCTGCACAGCCACCTGATGGAAGTATTTTGAATTTTAAAAGGTTGGGCAAAGTCAATCCAAGCCACTCTTTTTATTGGCGTGGACAGAAACTGTAATTGCAAATTAAGGGCAAAACAAATGAGAAACTGCAGGAGGACCAATTTTAACTAAAAAAAAATTGATACAGTTGTTTTGCAGATTAGTGGCATAGGCAGTGCAGCAACAAAGCTTAATGAGCTTCAACAAGGAACCAGGCAGGCTGTTGTCAAGAGTGATTCAATATTCATACAATATGTTACTGTGGGCTAGATGGCCTGAAGGCCCTTTCCTATCTGACATTGGGATAGAAGCTTTGCCCCTTCTATACTGCTATAGAACCTGATAACTCCAGCAGAAGAGCACTGAACACACAAAAAAACCCAAATTAAATCGTCTCCCAGCATTGAAGTAACAAGGTTGTCTCTTTACCACAACTTCTCAGTGATACAGCAGCCTCAGTTAGTAGTAATGCTCCAACCTTCAACCAAAAGTTCTCAAACACATGGGCTGGGCCATTGTCAGAGTGACAAACTGACCCAGATCCTGACCAATATTGTTTAGGGAATCATTTCTGTGGCTGTATGATGTTCCTAATGAATGGTGGAAGAAGCCAGCAGCAGTATTCTCTTCTAGACCCCAGTATTTTTAATAAATCTGGCAGGCCTGAGGCATTACCTTTCCTTGGAGACAAAGCACACAGTGTCCATCAATGCTCTCAATGCCTTTAGAGAGAGTTGGGCACCACAGCGGATATAATGCTTTATTTCCCGCTCCAACTCCATTTTGATTGAGGCCCCTCCCTCTCTCCCTACACCTCCACCTTTACTTTTGATGGTTTGCCTTGCCCATAATGGGCTTTGCTTGTAAATATTTAATTGGCTACATCGGTGTTTTATTGGTGGTGAGTAGAGTTTGACAAGGGAAAAAAAGCAAACACAAAAGTGTTACGGTGATCTTGGTGATGGGAACATTGTGTGTAATAGCAATTCTGGGTAGAGAAAAAAGACACATTGTGTTGAGAGATAATAAGAACTGCCGATGCTGGAGTCAGAGATAACACAGTGTGGAGCTGGAGGAACACAGCAGGCCAGGCAGCTTCAGAGGTCCCGAAACGTCAGCTTTCCTGCTCCTCTGATGCTGCTTGGCCTGCTGTGTTCATCCAGCTTAACATTGTGTTGAAGCTGTTCATCTTGCACACATCAGGACAATATGCAATAATACCAGACTAACAGGAAAATAACATTTATGCTATATGAGAGAGGAGAACTGATTGGTAGATGCATTGCTATTAAGAATGCACCAATTAGATGATTACAGTCATACAGCTTTACAGCTGGAAACATACCCTTCGGTCCAACTCATCCATGCCAACCAGATACGGTACATAAATCTAGTCCCATTTGCTAGCATTTGGCCCTTATCCCTCTAAACCCTTCCTGTTTATCCAGATACCTTTGAAATGTTGTAAACTGTTCCAGCCTCCACCACTTCCTCTGGCAGCTTATCCATACACGCACCATCCTCTGCGTGAAAAGGTTACCCCTTAGTTCCCTTATAAATCTTTCCCCGCCACCTTAAACCTATGCCCTCTAGTTTTGGACTCCTGTACCCTGGCAGGATTTGTTACCTAAGACAATGTGTTTGGAATAACGGTCCATAGCTTCTGCCTGAAGGCAGCAGGTGCTTTCCTACATCCTGAACTCAAAGCAATTCCTTCCCTTGGCCTGTCTTTGAGGAATGCCGGATGGAATGAACTCACCAAGCTTTGATTTCCAATTCAGGGTGATTTCCCTCTCTCTTTCCTGCCCTCTGAAACTCAGCAAAACCCAGACAAACAACCTCTACTGCCCTCAACATCCTACCCCCACCACCATCACTTTCCCCCTCCCCCCATGTCAGCCCCAGTTACAGCAGCAGAAACACCTCACACTAGTCCTAATGGGCGGCCCTGTATGTTTTGAGAAAGGCTGAAAACATTTCGATGCAGAGGTATCATCCCTATTCATTCTCACACATTCAACCAACAATCGTTCAGGCTGCACAACTTCTTGAGCAACATAGTAACAGAGCTCAGGTATTTGCTGTCACTTCAGAAAAGGACATAGGCTGGCACAGTGCCAACATAAAGCTGCCAAGTGGAGAATTCAGCTGCTTTCAGGTACACCCCAGGGGCTCTGCAAACCAGTGAATCTCAAACCCCAGGGGCAGGATCTAACCATCCATATTAAGGTGGAGTGACTGAGGTAGGAAACTGGCTGAATACCTCTTGCCTCTTGTTCGTGGAATCCTGAACATTTCTGTCCTATAACACCCAGCTCAAAGTGCAGGCCAGCACAGCAAGTCATTGATATGACTGATTCATGCAGAACATACAGTCCTGTCATCACCTCGGCATGGTTTATGGCTGGGAGTGCACTGCAGAGACTCGTGGCCTGCACAAAGACGCTTCGAGCAAATTCCAGCATGCAAACGAGGTGTCTACGGCTTTCTACCTTCTACACATGAACAGAACTGCAGAACGTGGCTGCCACACCGGGCTCAGTTCTGCTTCTGTGTGTGTGTGTGTGTGCGCGCGCGTGTGTGTGTGTGTGTGTCAACAGGTAGACCTACTCTAGAGACTTGAACACAAAGTCTAAACTGAGCTGACACTCAGTTACAACTCGGAAGGAACGCTGCACTGTCAAAGCAGTGGCACTGTCGGGTGGGGGACACTGCCCGGGGGTAGTTGGTGGTGGGGCGGGGGGGGGGGGGGATGATGGAGCTGTCTTCCGAATGAAACAATGATGTCTGTCAAGAAGAGAAGAGAGTTCTGAGGAAGGGTCACTGGACCCAGAACATTAACTCTGTTTTCTCCTCCACAGATGCTGCCAGACCTACTGAGCTTTTCCAGCAACTTTGTTTTTGTTCCTGATTTACAGCATCTGCAGTTCTTTCAGTTTTTATTTCGGAAGATAAGAGAACTGATGGCACTACTTGAAGACCAGGAAAGCTGAAGTGAAGCCCTGATAAAAGTCGAGATAACAAGCATGGAGCTGGATGAACACAGCAGGTCAAGCAGCATCATAGGAGCAGGAAAACTTTTTTTGTACCTGGTTTGCTTCAGGACGTGGTCGAGCAGTTTCAAGGCCGAGGAGATTATAAGAGAGTTGCAATGGGAGAGAGATTCCCTGAGGTTTGTCCCTGATAAAAGTCATCTAGACTCGAAACGTTAGCTTGCTCTGTCTCCATGGATGCTGTCTGACCTGCTGAGATCTCCAGCATTTCTTGGTTTCAGTACAGATTCCAGCATCTGCAGTCATTTGCTCCTACATTAGAACATGATTATCCGGTCATTATCCCATTGTCTTTGGTTGGGGCTTGCAGTGCTCAATTTGGCAATTGTGTTTTCACACTGCAGCAGTGATTTACATTTCAAAAAGCATTTAATTGGCTGTGAAGCAGTTTGGGACATTCTGAGGTGGCAAAAGGTGCTAAAGAAATGGGGGAGTGGAGCGTGTGTGTGACTGTGTGGGGGGAGTAAAGAAATGCAGGATCTTTCTCTTTCCTAAAATTCTTCTCTGGCATTGGTCATAGTCACTTGCATCCTCAAGGTGAAAGCTGCCAACTGCTAGAAACAACCAGGGGCCTTATTGCCAAGTCTGACCCACAGAATATGGGCCCCTTTTCAAGTGAAGGTTAGCTAGGGGAACCCAGGTCAGGTGAAGGTCAGCCGAGGTCGATTAATTTTTGTGAGACCAGAGTGTTAAGTGTTATGGAATGACCAAAGTGGAGACAGGACTAGAGTCTCTCTACAAGGCAAGTCATTTAGTCTCATTGTGAGCCCATTTCCAAATGCAGCAGCTCTGACCTACCAAATTGCAACAGTGTGGAAGACCTAGTGCTATCCTTATTACCCAAGCTAAATCCCTGAAAAGTGAGAGGTATAGGATCTGGCTCAGAGCCTGGGGAGGCAGACTTAATGCTGGCTTTTTTGTTGTTGTTGTTCATAAGTACAATTACACACCTCTAGAGCAGCTGGGACTTGACCCTGGGTCTGTCAGTTCAAGGGTAGGAACACTACCACTGCACCACAAGAGCACCCCCAATGCTGCCCTCCTATATGGAATTGGATAAGTACCAGAATAGATTATCACTACAACCATCACACAATTGGGAAAGGGGCTTAGAGTGAGACTAGATGACTTGCCCTGTAGAGAAACTGTAGTCCAAATGGTTACCCTGTCTTGTAATGGTCCCACAGTGCCTTTTGTTTGATACCTCGACTGAGCATCAGCTCCACCCTCAACACAGAGAACCCACTGATTCATTGCAAACTGACCGTCAAAGCAAAGCTCAACAATCCTCATTCTCAGATTTCCCCAGACAACAGCAAAAACAATAAACAACTCATTCAAACAGGCTGGAACTTAAACAGCAGTGAGCTGCAGGAAGCAAGAGTTAAAGGGGGCATGACAAGCAACAAGTGAGGCGTTTAAAAGCTAATGATAAAGAAAAAAAGGCAGGCGAAAGTAATATGATCCTTTAAAAATAGAGGAGTTCATTGTAAATGAAAACATGGAAATAGCAGAGTTGCTGAATAATTACTGCATGTTAGTGCTCACAGGGAGACGATTATATTCCTGAAACAAGGGAAATTAACAGTGAATTAAAAACTGGAATAGGCACAAGTGAGAAATCAGCATTAGAAAAATAATGGTCCTAAAGACTGACAAATCCGCATGTTTTGTAGAATCAGGAAATTACAGGTGCTTGAACCACAATCTTCCCCAATGTCAGGGAGCATTTGTAAAGAGATTAACACTTCAGCTCGATGACTTTTATCAGATTCATTCTAACAAAAGGTTATTGACCTAAGCATTTCCTTCTGTCTCTGTCCCTATGGCTGCTGCCTGAGAGTTTTCAGCAATTTTTGCTTTTGTTTTCCAATTTCTACTATTCGCTGTATTTTGGATTTTCTGGAGTACTCTCAATTCAGGAGTTACCCCTTCAGATTTGCAAAATTGTAAACATTCCATTTTCAGAAAAGAGGTGACAGAGACAGAAAAAAGGAAGAAATTATAAACCCGTTGATCTAATATATTTTGTGGAAAAAATTATTGAAGTCTATATTTACCTCAGCACTTAAGAGAAATCTGAGATGATGAGACAGCAAGGGAGCCAACATTGATTGATAAAGGCTAGGTCAAGTCTTGCTACACAGATTTTTAATCAGGAAGGAATCAAGGGTTATGGGGAAAAGACAAGAAAGTGGAGTTGGGGATTGACAGATCAACCATGATTTCATTGAATAGCAGAGCAGACGTGAATAGTCTACGTATTGATATTCAGATATAAAAACTATTTACAGAAACGTATTGACAGAAGCACCTTCCTCCAAAACAATGAGTGTATATTGTCCTGGGTTCCTAACAGCCTATTAGCTCAAAATTGCATCTGACCTGTTTCCCTCATCTCCACTGTGCTCCCTCAGAGTTGAAGCCCAACTATTTACAACCCAAACAACTGATTTACATAAAGTTGTATCAGAGATAAAAGGTACTGCAGATGCTGGAGAATCCGAGATAACAAGCATGGGGCTGGATGAACACAGCAGGTCAAGCAGCATCATAGGAGCAGGAAAACTTGACGTTTCGGGCCTAA
>JAHRHZ010000071.1:1705801-1736770 GCA_024137785.1 Ginglymostoma cirratum
TTCGGGCCTAAGCCTTTTTCTGATGAAGGGTTTAGGCCCGAAACGTCAAGTTTTCCTGCTCCTATGATGCTGCTTGACCTGCTGTGTTCATCCAGCCCCATGCTTGTTATCTCGGATTTACATAAAGTACCAGCTGTGTTTTGGGCAAATTTGCTGATGATTTAAGATAGGCAGAAACCACATTGAAGGAGGATACAGAGAGTCTGCAAAGGGACTTACGTACCTTAAGTAAAGGCCTAAAATTTAACAGACGGACATAGGTGTGAAAATGAGGTTGTTCCCTTTGAGGATATTTAAAAAAACATAATATTCTTTAAGTGGAGAATGCTGTTGAGAGTCACAAAAAGGTCAGTTTGTAGATGCAACAAATGATGAGGAAGACAAATGGAATCTTCGGCCTTGAAACTGCATCTCCCACCACAAATGGAATCTTGGTCTTTATTGAAAGGGAAATAGAATATAAAACAAAAGAGATCTTGCTACAGGGCATTCATAAGACAACACTTAGAGCACTGCATGCAGTTCTAGTCTCCTTACTTAAGGAGAGTCATACTTGCATTGAAGGCATTTTAGAGAAGGTTCACGAGGCAGATTCTTGGGATGAAGGGATTGGCAAATTGAGGAAGATTACTCATGAAATCATAGAATCATACAGCACAGAAACACACTCTTTGATCCAACTTGTCCATGCCGACCACTTGACTGATGAAGGTTTGACCATCATTCATTAGACTTTAGAAAAATATGTAGTGATCTTATTGAAATGCAACATGATGTCTGAAGAGAGACTGGATCAGTTAGGACGGCATTCCCTGGAGTTTAGAAGAATGAGGGGAATCTTATATAGAAACATGTCGACGATAACTGGATTAGACAGGTTTAATGCAGGAAGGATGTTTCTGATTACCAGGGAAGTCCAGAATCAAGAGTCACAGTCTAAGGGTACAGGGTAAGCCATTTAGGTCAGAGCTGAGGAGAAATTTCTTCTCTGAGAGAGTGGTCATCCTATGTAACTGTCTGCCACAGGAAGAAGTTAAGGCCAGAACATTAAGTGTGTTTCTTAGAGCTAAAGGGATCAAAGGGTATGGGGAGAAAAGTGGTAACAGGGAACTGAGTTGGATGATCAGCCAGGATCGTATTGAAAGGCTCAAGGGGCTGAATAAACTATGCTCTCTCCTAGTTTCTAAGTCTAAAGTTACCCAGGTCTACCATTCCACGTGTTCTTCTCTGAAAGAAACTACTTATCTTCGCATTTGAATGGCACCCCAGTGAAGTGTGTTCCACTGCACTCACTGGAATACTGTACCACTGTCCTCTCCCAGTTCTGATGCTCTGAACAAAGTGAAAGAGCTGATCATCAGCTCCATTCTCTAACCTCTGTACAACCTTCAAAACAGCAAACATATCATCTCACCGTTCTCTCCCCCGGAGAGATGACGCCCAGTTTATATCATTCCATCCTTTCACTCAAGCTCATTCCTCTCCTCTATCCTTCCAACTTCTTCAATCTCCTTTTTACATTGTGGCGAGAACCCTATACAGTACTCTAAATGCGATCACAGCAATCATTTACAAAGAGGCAGAACTACCACATTATCTCAACTCAATATTAACCTTTTACAACATGCCCATATCACATTAACTTCACTCGTTGCATCAAGCACTGTTGCGACAACTTCTCTTTCTTGCCAATCACCCTAGCCCTGTGCCTAACACATAGATAAGGCTCACAGCGGGGGTGGGGGGCAAGTCATTGTTAACTCATGGAATAGAATCCCACAAAATACGTCAAAGGAGAGTTTTCCTGTTCTGTTGAGCACTCCCCATAGCATGTTGTGGGCCCATCCCATAATACAACTGGATCCACTACCCAATCAAAACCAAACATCAAGAATGAATAGAAGGATCCCGACGTCACATTCAAAAATAAGAGCTTTTATCTCAGTCCATTTGCTGATAGCCCAACCTGCCCTGGTTGACTGGGTGGCATGGGGAGGGTGTTGGGAGGGTAAAGATGTGGGTGAAGGGGTCACTTTGGATAAAGGGAATATTTACAGGACAGAGTAGGGGAATTTGACATGAAAAGATGCCATGTGTTTAAAACATGATTTCCTTTAAAGTAGCTGAAAGCTGCTTTTAAAAGCACTTCTTATTTTCTTAAAGCCAATCCTCTTAAAGAGGAGTATCAAACAGCTACCCACCTGCTGGGGAAGCTCCAGGTAACACCTGGATTTTCCAAAAGAAATTTCATTTCTGCCAATCCCCTTTAAAAGGCAAATTCTAATTAAAGCTGCTGCTGATCCCTAGCACAGTCATTGGTCCCCAGTAAAAGACGCACAGCAAGCTGGAACCATAAAGCTCTGTTTGATCTTTCCCCTTGCCTTTGGAACACCTATTAAATGTGCCAAGCTATAAATTAAGAAAGGTTTCTATATGCATCGCAACCCCCAAGCTAGACAAATACACACATGCCCCCAGCTTCCTTACCCTCACTCCCAGGAAATTTGTGCATATTCCTGCTGGTCAACTCATAACTGCATCTGTCATCAACAGACCAAGGGTCAGACTGAGAGACAGACAGGCACATACACAATAATAAACTGACAGCATCTCTCTCCAAACAACACACTCATAGCTGGTGTTGTGGGAGGGGAAGCCTCCCTCTCCATCATGGCAAAAAATCTAACAACGTGTAAGGGTCACACAGGGACAAGCTTTTAACTGGAGCTTTAAAGAGTTCTGACCGATGAACCATTGTTCAGTCAGAGTATTGAGAAATGTGGAACCAATGCAGGTGAATAGAATTGAGCTCCAGATTGACTACAGCTGATTTTCTGGAAGAGGGGCTGAATGGCCTGTGTTCTTAAGCAATATCTCACTAATAGTGCATGGATTGGATTTGAAAGATTATTCCTACCCCAAATGGCTGAGAGCTGAACCCTTCCATTAACTGGGCTACGGTTTATCACCTCAATGAGTATCAGCTGCTGGTTAGCCATGAAGGCCATCACAAACCAGGTGCACCAGAGAATGCTGGAGAAACTCAGCAGCTTTGTTAGTATCTGAGGAGAGAGAAACAAAGTGAATGTTTCAAACCAGTTCCAAAGAAGAGTCACATTGGGTTCAAAACATTAACTCTGTTTCTCTCCAAAATGCTTCCAGACCATTTCAGATTTCCAGCACCTGCAGTTTTTTCCATTTACTCCATTTACACTTGCTGGGGAAAGAGGCTGGGTGCATTTAGCACTGGCTGCATCCGTGGTCCTAGTATGATCAGACTGAACTTCCAGTCTCACAGTATGTGAATCAACCCAGGGCAGTTGGAAGGTATGTGTGTATCTGCCTGTCTGACAATCTGACAGATTGTACCTCTGTGTCTGCCTGACAATCTAAGAGATTTATCTCTGTGTCCACCTGACAATGTATTTGCGCATGTGTATGCCTGACAATCTGTGAGACTGTACCTGTCTGCTTGCCTGACAATCTGTATGTTTGTGTGCATGTCCATTTGTGTTTGCTCGACAATCAGTGTTTGTGCATGTGTTTGCCCGCATGTCTGTCAATCTGTCTATGATGGTGCGTATGCCTCTCTGTGTCTGCCTGATAATAGCTACTTGAGTATGCCTGTCCTCCCCCACCTCTTGTCCCCTCATCCTCTTGCTTCCCCACCCTCACCGTCTTGCTTTCCAACCTCATCCTCTCCCTGCCCCTTCTCTCCCTCCATCTCTCTCACCTTCTCCATTCCTTTCCCTCTAGCCCTGAGGTGACTGGGGAGCAGGGACACAGGCTGATTTCCCTGTTAACACAAAATCATGGGTCCAATGAGGGAGCTGCCACTGAGATCAGTTTAACTCAATAGCAGCCAGGGATCAAGCATTTTCCAGAGTCTGCTTTGATGTTGTTTATGGGCAGCCTGTTCACACACCCATTAATGTGACCTGTCAGTGGAAATTTGCACATTAGCAGTTCTGCAATGGAGTGGAAAAGTTAACTTATTCTTACGCTGTTGGGTACCCATATAATCACAGGTGGATAAAAAAAAACCTGCCTTAAAAGGACATCACAGCTCTGCGCATACATCACAGATTAAATCCAATGGCCAAGGTCCTTAAATCGGAGTACCTTTAGATCACAAAGCAAGCACTCGATCTGGCTTTAGTGACCCAGGATGCCAGATAAGTACAGCAGCAGAATTGTAGTGAAACAGTGAAGGCATGTGGGGCAAATACTTGATAAAAAGAAGCCCCATTGTCAGCTTTCAAAAGAGTCTTAATCTGAGGTAGAAAATTTATAAAGTAATAGTTAAACTGTATAATGTTAGCTAATGACAAGTGTCTTAAAGACACTACCCCAGGGCAGGGAGGGAAGGAGTAACAAGGGGGAAAGGTGGGGAAGGTATAATTTTTCAGGGACAGATGTGAAGTGCGATTCAATTGATAAATGCTGACTGAATGAACTAGATCTTGACAACAGGATTTTGAGATTTACGAGGTGGTAATGAAGACAGGAGGGAATGACATTGTGAATGTCATTCTACTCCCATGTGTTTTAATAGGTGGAATATTTTCCCCGGGAATGAGCAAATTGAGCTGATTCCAATACAATGAATATACATGCCATGCATGTGCACCTAGATTCAACTTTTTGGGTTTACAGGAGGTTCATAAAGACCAGTTTTTTGGGGGGGCTGGTAGAAGAGAGGGTTGGCAGACTGAGAAAAACAGGAGAAGTTGGGATCCTTAAAGCAGTAAAGATAAAGAGGAAATTTCACAGTGGTGTTCAAAATGATAGAAGTTTGGCAGGATAAATAAGGGAGTCTGTTTCCATCAGTCAGTAAACAGAGGAGACTTTTTTTTCACATGGTGAAAATATCAAAAGGGAAAATTTTGTAAAAATACAGTGTGCTATGATTCAGAATGTATTGCCTGAAAGGGCAGTTGAAACTGATTCAATAGAGAGTCTCAAATGGGAATTTGATGTACACTGAGGAAGGAACGTTTCACAGACCTGCTTTGGGGACATGCAGTGTGACTCATTGGATCACCTCTTTCATACAGTTAGCATAGGCACAATGGCGTGCATGGCCGCTTAATGCTGTATAACCTCAGGAACACTTTTACATCTCCCCTTACCCTCTCTACTCTCAACCTCACCAGTCTCTCCACATAATACTCATCCTCAGCAACATTCAAGCAAATCTCTTTAACAGCCTGTTCCTAACCGGGAGCCCCCAGAACTGTTCATGGTTCTCTATTTGAAACCAACCGTGATTTCCAACAGCTGAGCATAACTTGCTTGCTTTTGTCCTCTTTCTTTCTCTGTCTTTCTCGTTATAAAACCACAGATCCTGCAGTCTTTTCAACAACATTTTCAACTTAGCCTACCAATCACCTCAGAGTCTATGGTTCAAAACCAAGACAATTTGAAGGAAAGCACCACACTGACCCCAAGCAGCAGCTCAGCATAGACCAGCGAGTCCCAGTCACTGAATGGTGAACACTCTGGTTACTAAACAATTAGTGGGAGAGAGTTCTGAAAAAGGATCAGTGGACCCGAAACACTGAGTCTGATTTATTTTCCACATCGCTGCCAGACCTACCAAGTTTCAACAATTTCTGATTTGTTATGGAGAGACAGAGGGCTGGTTTGTCAAACACAGGGGAAGGGAGGGCAGGGGTTAATGCAGGCACAGAATGTATATTTTTTACATAGACTTACATACCAAGCAGTATAGTGATGTATGAAGACACATAACAGCAAGGGATAGGCAATGATTCTGTAAGGGTCAGAAACAGTGAGGGGTGTGCACACACACAGGAACAGTAACACTGGGAACCTCAGAGTGGATCCAGGCAGCAAAGTCTCTTTCAGTGCCACTGAGTGACACCAGCTACACCAGCACAGTGTAAGACAGATCAACTCATCCTTCCAAATAACATTTCCAACAGCTGTGCGCAAATCAGCACCATGAGGATTTTGTTTCATTGCCGATAAGTTTGATCCTTATCGTGTGATTGAGGAGTGGGTTGGAGGTCAATGTAGACAAGGACTGGTAAGGGGTTTATAAGGCGAGGATTGGGAGATAGCCCAGACATGGGGGTGGGAGAACATTCCTAGATCGACAGGGGGAGCAGACACCAGATCCCTGGAGGATGAGATTCCAGGACTTGATTAGGGAGGAGCCCCTAATCGACGGTGGCAGAGGATCACAGATCCCTGAGAGTGAGGATCCCAAAGACCTCAGGCACCCCAGGGGAAAGGATTCCAAAGCCAGAAGAAGAAGCTAACAGGACTTAACTGGGGGGTGAGATCCCAGATACCAGGTTGGATGGAGAAAATACTAGATCCTTGACGATTCCACACCACAGTGTGGGGAGATCCCAGGGAACCCAGATCCTCAGAAGAACAGATCCAGGATCCCCTGTAGGGGCAAGTAGTTCAAAGATGGGGGGGTGGTGTTGGATCCTAGATCACTGGGTGGTCTCAGATCCCACATGAAAAGATCTCAGGTCCCCCAGTGGGAGTGATCCCAGTCACTGGAGGAGACCTCAGTTTCTGGAACAGGTTTCTTGCTGTCCAAGAGATCTCATTGAACGAGGGGCTGGGGGTGGAATCGCAGACACACGGGGAAACCTGACAGATACAGGTGATCCAAATCCCGCTTGCCTCCTGATCCCGGAACAATACCTACTCACCGGCTTTGCAGGGATCCTTGTACTCGATCTGATCCGGAGTGACGATCTCCGCAGTTGATCCCAATCCCGGAGAAAACATTAGCAGCAGCGAGACAGCGGAGAACAAGCGGAGTACAACCATTGCA
The DNA here is from genome assembly GCA_024137785.1 of Ginglymostoma cirratum. NCBI lineage: Eukaryota > Metazoa > Chordata > Chondrichthyes > Orectolobiformes > Ginglymostomatidae > Ginglymostoma > Ginglymostoma cirratum. The sequence continues at coordinate 1,712,622 of JAHRHZ010000071.1, forward strand.
AACCCGCGGGACAGAGAGTGAGCGGATCCCCGGGGGGTGGGGAGACAGAGAGTGACCGGATCGGGGGGGGGGGGGGGGAACAGAGTGAGCAGATCCCGGGGAGGGGGCAGAAAGTGACCGGATCGGGGGGTTGGGAGACAGAGAGTGACCGGATCGGGGTGGGGGGGGGGAACAGAGTGAGCGGATCCCGGGCGGGCAGAAAGTGACCGGATCCCGGGGGGTCAGAGAGTGAGCGGATCCCGGGGGAGACAGAAAGTGACCGGATCCCGTGGGGAGAGACAGAAAGTGACCGGATCCCGAGGGGGGGGGGTCAGAGAGTGAGCGGATCCCGGGGCTCGGAGCCGCTTTCCTGGGAATCTCCCGGTGAATGAGCCGGCTCCACTTCACCGCCTCGTGTCAATCACAGAGAGATCCACCAACCAGCAGCCGACCAGATCCCGAGGTAGATCCTTGAGAAATGAAGCTGACGATCCAGAGGGAGGGAGGGAGAGACTCCAGGCCCGTCCCCCAGAGTCCGGGGCTCGGCTCCTGCCCCCGGGGGCTGCTCGGTGTCTGAGTCCCGGAGCCGGGAGCCTGGAGCTGGGCAGCGTAAGGAAACCAGCCACGGTTCTCCAAACAGATACAGGCAGGGTTTCTGTGGAAGGGGCAACAGGACCCCAAACATTAAAACCCTACTTTCTCTCCACAGATACTGCCAGAGTTGGTCTGTTTCTGAGTTCCAGCTTCCGCAGTGCTTTCGGTTTTTAAATACAAAGAGAGACCGCGCTGGGACTGGGATTGGTCACAGCAGCGTGGAAACATTTCACTGTTTCATTCCCCATTGACAGTGACAGAGCGGCCAGGTTCCAGCACAACTTGGTGTGTTCACTGTACCCCGAGCGCTCCCCGCTTCTCACTGTGAACCGAGCGGCAGTGAGATACAGGAATAGACAGACAGCTTATGGCACTGGGTGTAGTATGGAAAAGCAAAATACTACAGTGCTGGAAATCTGAGACAAAAACATACAGTGTTGGAGAAACTCAGCAGCTCCTCCTCAGTTCTGAGGAGTAAGGTAATACTTATACAGTTAATGGTAGGGTCATGGGGAGTGTTGTTGAACAGAGACCCAGGGGTGCAGTTACATAGTTCCTTGAAAGTGTGCTGGCAGTTGACAATCTACGCTTGCCTTCATTGCCCGGAGTATTGAGTACAGCAGTTGGAATGTCATGTCATTAGTGAGGGCACTTTTGGAGTACTGTGTACAATTCTGGACGCCCTGCTTATAGGAAGGATATTATTAAATTGGAAAGGTGCAGAAAATATTTACACAGGACTGTTAACGGGACTGAAGGGTATGAGTTATAAGGAGAGGCTGGTTAGGCTGGGACTCTTTTCCCTGGATTGTAGGAGGTTAAAGGGTGATCCTATAGAGGTTTAATAAAATCATGACAGGCCTGGATAAGGTAAATAGCAAGGTCTTTTCCCTAGCACCAGATAGTTCAAAACTAGAGGGCAGAGGTCAAAGGTGAGAAAGGAAAGATTTAAAAGGCAACCTGGGGGCAACTTTTTCACACAGAGGGTGGTGCATTAAGGGAATGAACTGCCAGAGGAAGTGGTTGATGTAGGTGAAGTTACAACATTTAAAAGGTATTTGAACAGGTACACAAATAGGATAAATTTAGAGGAATATGGCCAAACGCAAACAAATGGACAAGTTCAGACCGAATGGTCTGTTTCCGTGCTGTATGACTCTATGACCGGACACAAAACATTAATTATATATTTCTCCACAGATGGTGCCATGTATGTTGAGTTTTTCCAGGATTGTTTTTATTCATCAGAAAGGTGGGCTGACATTCATGAAGGATTGTAATATACCTATAGACTGGAGATACCAGGTGGGCGCAGGTAGCCCAGACCAGAAGTCTGGGATGTTTTCAGGATCTTTCTTACTTCAATACATTTTGGAGCCAACCAGACAGCAGACTAGACTAGACCTAGTACTGTATAATAAGACAGGAGTAATTAATTAATGACCTTATGGAGAAGGGACCCCTAGGGGGTAGTGACCACAAAAGGATTGAATTTTACATTTAAAGAGAGACAAATGGGATCAAGACTGGTATTTTGACCTAGCAGATGAAATGAACAGCTATTTTGCATCAGTCTTTATGATAGAGGATACAGGTATCATCCTAGAGAAAGCTATAAATCAGGAAATGGAATTGAGGAAGGTACTCAGAGAGTGGTAAGGGCGTGGAATGCCCTGCCTGCCAATGTAGTTAACTCAGCCACGTTAGGGGCATTTAAACAGTCCTTGGATAAGCATATGGATGATGATGGGATAGTGTAGGGGGATGGGCTTAGATTAGTTCACAGGTCGGCGCAACATCGAGGGCTGAAGGGCCTGTTCTGCACTGTATTGTTCTATGTTCTATGTAGTCCAGAAAATTACAATCACCAGGGAAGTACAAATTATTGGAGTTGTGGCCGAACCAGTCCTGGGCTCCTGATGGACTTCATCCAAAGGTCTTAAAAGAAATAGCTAGTGAGACAGTTGATGCCTTGAATTTACTTTTCCAAAATTTCCTAGAGTTTGGGAAGGTTCCATTAGGTTGAAATTCAGCAAATACCCAGCTCCTTTATTGAAAAAAGGAAGGTGACAAAAAGCAGGAAACTACAGGCCAGTTAGCTGAATATTTGTTAGGGAAAATGGGAGAAACTATTACTAAATATGACATTTGAGAAAGTAACACATGTGGATAAAGGGTAGCTGGTGGATGTACTGTACTTAAATTTCCAGAACTTATTTCTTAAGGTCCCACATCAAATATTATTGCAGAGTATAAAAGTTCATGGTGTAGGTAGAATATATCGGTATAGAAAGAAGATTCACTAACATGAAAAGTAGACATAAGTGGGTCATTTTCTGGTTGGCAAGGTATAACACTGTGCCACAGGGATTACTACTCAGGTCTCAATATCTTAAAATTTATACAAATGATTTCCATGAAGGGATGGGAGATATGGTAGCTAAATTTGCTAATGACAAAGAAAAGTAAAATGTAAAGAGGATATAAGAGTGGGCAAAGATCTGGCAAATAGGATATAATGAGGGTATAGTGCAGGAAAATGTGAATTGTTCATTTTAGCTGGAAAAATAAAAAGCAGTATATTAGCTCAAAGGTGAAACATCACAGAACTCTGAGACGCAAACGAACTGCATCCTTGTGCATGAATTACAAAAAATTAGTATGAGGTCCAGCAAGTAATTAGGAAAGCTGATAAAATGTTATCATTTATTTATTTAATTTATTTATTTCACGTGTATCTTGTTACAAAATACAGTGAAAAGTGTTGTCTCGGTCGCCTCTTTCCAGTGCCATCTTAAAACACAGAAAAATAAACTCAAACAAAGAATATAAACGTAGAAAAATGAAGAAATAAGGAAAGTATCCAACTTTACAGTCCTTCTTGTTAAGTATTCTGTCATGGGCCATGGGCCTGGTGGCCAGGCATGAATTCCCTTCACCATGCCACTGCTGCTGGAACAAAAATTGCCATTCATCAGTATTATCTTGCCTCCAGTGATGCACCCAGCCCCATGAGTCCTCACTGGATCTCGCCAGTGCAGGCACCATCGATGCTGCCGGGTACTGAACCGGCTCAAACTCGACTCTACCGCTAGCATGAGTCCTCTTCAGACCACCTTGCCAATGCTGCCGATGCCACCTTGTCTCATACTGGGCTCACCTCTGCCACCATCTCCATTGATCTGCGCTGGAAGCAGAAGCCGCTGGGAATACAAACTCACCTTCGCTGCTGCTGTGAGTCCACGCTGCTGAGCCTACTTGAGTCCACGCCATTGGGCCTACTCGAGTCCACTCTGCAGGACCTACTTGAGTCCACGCCATTGGGCCTACTCAAATCCACGCTGCTGGGCCTACTCGAGTCCATGCCGCTGAGCCTGCCCAAGTCCACGCCATTGGGCCTACTCGAGTCCACTCTGCAGGACCTACTTGAGTCCACGCCATTGGGCCTACTCAAATCCACGCCGCTGGGCCTACTCGAGTCCATACCATTGGGCCTGCTCAAGTCCACGCCGCTGGGCTTACTCAAATCCACACCGCTGGGCCGACTTGAGTCCACACCACTGGGCCTACTCGAGTCCATGCCATTGGACCTGCTGGAGTCTGCGCCGCTGGGCCTACTCGAGTCCATGCCATTGGGCCTACTTGAGTCCACGCCGCTGGGCCTACTCGAGTCCACGTTGCTGGGCCTACTCGAGTCCACGTTGCTGGGCCTACTTGAGTACCGCTGGGCCAACTTGAGTGCACGCTGCTGGGTCCATTCGCCACTGCTGCTGCCATCGCTGTGACTGAACTCTTTACCAAGAGGTAAGTAAAATAAAATAGAAGAGAGAGAAAAAAAACAAAAGAAAAGCACATGGAGTGGATGAATCCTGGACGTAGAAGCCCTACGCCACTGCCATCTTACCAGAAGTAAAACGTTTCCTCTTTTGTCTTTAGGAGAAGGGAATACAAAAGGAGAAAGGTTATGCTGCAATTATACAGGGCATCAGTTCGAGCACATCTGGAATATTGTGTACTGTATCGATTATTTCAGGAGGAATGTAACTGTGCTCGAGAGGTTTACTAGGCTATACCTGAAATATATGATTGACTTATGATGAAAGGTTGGATAGACTAGAGTTGCATCCACTGGAGTTTGGAAGAGTAAGAGTAACATGTACAATCCTCAGGAGTCTTGACAGGGCACTGGTGTAAAGGATACTTCTTCTTCAGGGACGATTTAGAATTAGAGGTCACTGTGTAAATACAAGTGGCTGGTAATTTAAGATAGAAGTCAAAGACAAAAAATCAAAAACAAAAGGAGAATTTTTTTTCTCACAGAGGGTTGTGATTCTTTGAAATACTTGGTGGAGGCAGAGTTGTTGAATATTTTTAAGGCAGATGTTGATTCTTGGCAAGCGAGGGGCTGAAAGAACCATGGAGTAATCAGATTAACTGTGACCTTATTAAAATGGTGATACAGGCTAAAGCATGTAACTTGTCTACTCAAACTCCTAATTTGTACATTCATGTAACAGTCTCATTTCTTTCTGAATGTTGTAATTGAACTTTCTTCCATCATGCTGTCAGGCAGTGCACCCCAGACCTGCTGGAAAACCTTTCCTCATGTCACTTTAGCTGAGTTCTAACTAGTGTCATGACTTGACATTCATCAGCATTCCCATCACTGAATCTCCTGCTATCAAAATTTTGGGGTTAGAACTGACCAGAAACTGTATTGAACCATTCATGTAAACGCAGTGGCTACAAGAGCAGGTCAGAGGCTAGAAATCCTGCAGCAAGTGACTCACCTCCTGACTCCCCAAAGCCTGTTCACCATCTACAAAGCATAATTCAGGGGTGTGATGGAACGCTCCCCACTTGCCTGTAAGGGTTCAACTCCAACAACACTCAAGAATCTAGGCAGCCCGCTTGATTGGCACCACATCCACAAACATCCACTCCCTCCACCACTGACCCTTAATAGCAGCAGTGTGTACTATCTCTAAGAAGCGCTGGAGAAATTCACTAAAGATTCTCAGACAGCACCTTCCAAACTCACGATCACTTCCATCTAGATGGACAAGGGCAGCGGATACAAGGGAATACCACCCGCTGCAAATTCCCCTCCAGGCCATGTACCATCCTTACACGGCAAAGATTGCTGTTCCTTCACTGTTGTTGGGTCAAAATCCTCAAATTCCCTCCCTAAGGGCACTGTGAATCAACCTACAGCACGTGGACTGTAGCAATTCAAGAAGGCAGCTCACCACCACCTTCTCTAGAGGACTAGGGATGGGCAAGAAATGCTGGCCCAGCCGGCAAAGCTGGCTGAACGAATCAAAACACAAAAAATAACTCCTTCCAGTCGGATACTATCCTCCTGAACCTGTTGTGGTTACAGAGTGATCATCTGGAGCATGTATTCTAGAGGACTGTCAGCCTGCTGCCTGTTGTTCTGTGCCTCCAGCCTCTGCTCCAGCATAGGAAACATGCAATACATCAATCTCTAGATAGTCCATCATTCTGCTCAACAATAAACCTTTGAATCTAATTCATTCATCATAATTATATGTAATCAATATGTCCAGACATCTCATTGTACACCTGCAGGCAGGTGAGAATTGAAACTGGACCTTCTGGCCTAAAGGTAGTGACACTACCACTGCATCACAAGTGGTGTTTTCCCCCTCAACACCTTGAACAATTATTATCACATTTATTGTTGTTCCTTGGTTAAAAGCAAATCTTTCTCCTCAGCACCTTGACTAAGTTTTTCAATGGCACTCACCCCATTCCCTTTAATAGACACTGTCACACAACTCTGTATTAAGCAGATATTCTTTCATATGTACTTTTACAAACATTCTAAACTCTTCCTTTCCAATTGCCCTACAAATTTCTCCTTCTCGTGTATTTGAAACTACAAAGTAAAAACAGGTTTGCAACTTTTTGTATGTGATGGTTCTAATAACCTTAAAAGGCTCTCGGTCATTAATTTGACTTCAACAGCAAACACAATAAATAGAATAGGAAGCAACAGAACTGCATTTTACACCAAAAACGAAGAACACAATTTCAACCTGCCTTGAAATTTCCATTTTTTTTTGCAAATTAGTTAAGTCCACAACCAGAAATCTCAAAAATTCAAGAAGTCATGACCACAAAATCAAACTGGAAACAGTGGTCAATCCAATTAACGTTCAATATTCAAATTTAGATATTGGTAATTGTAAACCATGATCAGGTTTATGTGTGGTGTTTGACTCGTGGAGATATATTGCTGGAGTTAGGGTTGTCGGATTGAATGATTGGCTAAATTAACCAATTATTTCAATGGGAAACAGCAGCAAATCTCAGTTGTGAAGATTCAAGGACATTGGAATTTTATTTTGGATAATAAAGGCATGCAGGCATACAGAGAACAGGCAGGAGATTGCATAATAGAACTGGTCTGGGTAATTGAGCGGGTACAGACATGATGGGCCAAATGGCCTCCTTCTGCATTGTAATAATTGTGATTCATACTGTGCAGTCTGTAGTCTCAGGCCCAAGACCTGAATTGGGACAAATTCACTTTAACAAAGGCTCAATGAGGAGCCAGGAATCCGAATCCCAAGAAGTTCTCAGCTCATAGTGGGCCAGGATCCAGCCAGGAGTTTAAAATCCCTACCGAAATGTAGCCATTGAGCTTGTGGAACCAATCCCAAGACTGCTGGTGTCAACCAGTACTCAGAAACCTGTGCTGGTATTATCTACAGCTCAATTCCTCCATTTCAATACAGGCCAGGATGTGCCATCACTATCTCTCCATCCTGGGGTACCACCTCATCCCCTCCTCTAATAGATGGATTGAAAATGAGGATAGAAATTTTAAAATCAAAGCATTATTTAACTGGAAGCCAATGTAGGTCAGAAAGCACAAGGGGTTAGGAGTGAACAGGACCTAATGCAAGTAGGACACAGACAGCAGGAAATTTGATGGCTTCAAGTTTACAGAATGTGGCAGACCAGCCAGGAATCGTTGAAGCTGGTCAGTGAAGGACAGGATGATGATTTTCAGTGACGGAAGTTGAGAAAGGGTTGAAGAGATAACACAATGTGGAGCCGGACGAACACAGCAGGCCAGGCAGCAGCAGAGGAGCAGGAAAGCTGATGTTTCGGGTCGGGACCCTTCAGAAAATTTTCAGAAACGTCAGCTTTCCTGCTCCTCTGCTGCTGCCTGGCCTGCTGTGTTCGTCCGGCTCCACATTGTGTTATCTCTTCAACCCTTTCTCAACTTCCGTCACTGAAAATCATCATCCTGTCCTTCACTGACCAGCTTCAACGATGGCTTGCTGTGTTCCTCCAGCTCTACACTGTTATCTCTGACTCCAACATCAGCAGTTCTTACTATCTCTGAGAAAGGGGTGAAGACAGGTTCTGTTACAGAGGTGGAAATACTTGGTCTGAGTAATGGCAGAACTAAGTGGTTGGTAGTTCATCTTGGAGTCAAATAAGACACCAAAGGGGCAAGAAAATAAAATGACTACTTTTACCTTGCACTTCAGGCTAAAAAATGGTAAAAGGTACTACATTAAACTAAGGAAAACATGGAAGATGATGTTGCAGTTTTTAACACGAGTTACTGAAGCTCATTGTGACTTGTTTCTACAACATTGTCTTTATTGAAGCAGTGTGGGAGAATACCAGACACCTTGGCTCTGTGTTCAGGGGAGCCTTGCTGAGAGCCAGTTTTCATATTGGCTTATTGATCAAAACAATTGTGTGTGTTCAGGAGTGCTCGGCATAGTAACAACTTTGCGATTGGTTCCTGCTGCTTTGTTCGGACAAAATGGGAGAATTATCCATTCTGTGAAGGAAAATGTACTCAAACTCTTTCCCTCCCTTGTGTATGGAGAATTATCAGCAAATCTCCTGATAGCTGTTCTCAATTACCTTTTCCCTGTAAACTGTTCTCTTTGCAAATTCCCTTGTTGAAAGTAAAAAAAGTGATTTAAAAAACACCTTCAGAGACACTGAAAGGGAACGTCTTTTTAGATTCAATTTATTATTGTCACATATACCAATATACAACAAGTATTGTTTTGCCTGCTATCCAGAGATATCATACCCTACATTCATACATCAGGATAACAGAACAGAATGCAGAATATAATGGTACAGCTACAGGAGAAGTTACAGAGAAAGATCAACTCTAATATGAGAGGTCTGTTCATAAACCTGATAACAGTGGCATGCTTTTGTATCTTCTGCCCGATGGGAGAAAGGGGAAGACAGTGTAACCAGGCTGGGAGGGGTCTTTGATGATGTTGGCTGCTTTCCCGAGGCAGCGGGAAGTATAGATGGGGTCAGTGGAAAGAAGGCTGGGTTTTTGTGATGGACTGGGCCATGTTCACAACTTTCTTGCTGTCTTGGGTAGAGCAGTTACCATACCAAGTAGTGATACATCTGACCAGGATGCTTTCTGTGGTGCATGTATAAAAATTGGTAACAGTCATTGTGGACACGCCGAGTTTCCTTAGCCTGCTGAGGAAGTAGAGGTTTTGGTATGCTTTCTTGACTGTGGGTCAATGTGGACGGCCCAGGACACATTGGTGGTATTTACTCCTAGGAACTCGAAGCTCTTGATCATCTCCACCTCAGCACCATTGATACATGATGTGGAGGTGCTTGTGTTGGACTGGGGTGGACAAAGTCAAAAATCACACAACACCAGGTTGTAGTCCAACAGGTTTATTTGAAATCAGAAGCTTTTCGAGCATAGGCCCTTTCATCATGTGAAGTGAAAGAGGAGCACACAGGCACAGAATTCATAAGCAGAGAGATCAAGGGCAGAGAGATCGAAAGATCATACAAATGATGTGAGTGGAGTGTCAGATGATAAGTCTCTGCAGGTGATCGAAAGTTGATACAGAAAGGGGCATGTCCTCCACTCTGCTTCCTGAAGTCGATGACCAGCTTGTTCATTTTGCTGACATTGAAGGAGTTGTTTTTGAGATCCAACCCACCACAGTGGTGTAATCGGCAGATTTGTAGACAGAGGTAGATTTGAATTTGGCCACACAGTTGTGTAAGAACATAAGAACTAGGAACAGGAGTAGGCCTTCCGGCCCTTCGAGCCTGCTCCGCCATTCAACAAGATCATGGCTGATCTTTTCGTGGACTCAGATCCACTTACCCACGCTCTCACTGTATCCCTTAATTCCTTTATTGTTCAAAAAAATATCTACCTTAGCTTTAAAAACGTTTACTGAAGTAGCGTCAACTACTTCACTGGGCAAGGAATTCCATAGATTAACAACCCTTCTCAATTCAGTCCTAAATCTGCTCCCTCTAATCTTGAGGCTATGCCCTCTTGTCCTAGCTTCACCTGCCAGTGGAAACATCCTGTCTACTTCTATCTTATCTATTCCCTTCATAATTTTATATGTTTCTATAAGATTCCCCCTCAATCTTCTGAATTCCAATGAATATAATCCCAATCTACTCAGTCTCTCCTCATAAGCCGACCCCCTCAACTCCGGAATCAACCTAGTGAACCTCCTCTGCACCCCCTCCAGTGCCAGTACATCCTTTCTCAAGTAAGGAGAACAAAACTGCACACAGTACTCCAGGTGTGGCCTCACCAGCACCTTGTACAGCTGCAACATAACCTCTCTGCTTTTAAACTCAATCCCTGTAGCAATGAAGGACAAAATTCCATTTGCCTTTCTAATTACTTGTTGTACCTGCAGACCAACCTTCTGTGATTCATGCACAAGGACACGCAGGTCCCTCTGCATAGCAGCATGCTGCAACATTTTACCATCCAAGTAATAATTCTTTTTACTATTACTCCTACCAAATGTATGACTTCACATTTATTTCCATTGTATTCCATCTGCCAGACCTTTGCCCACTCACTCAATGTATCTATGTTCCTCTGCAAAGTTTCACAGTCCTCTGCACTTTGCTCTGCCACTCATCTTCGTGTCATCTGCAAACTTTGACACCCTACACGTGGTGCCTAACTCCAAATCATCTATATAAATTGTAAATAATTGCGGTCCCAACACTGATCTCTGAGGCACACCACTAGTCACTGATTGCCAGCCAGAATAGCACTCATTTAGCCCCACTCTTTGCTTCCTATTAGTCAACCAATCCTCTAGCCATGCTAATACTTTACCCCTAATGCCATGCATCCTTATCTTATGCGGCAGCCTCTTGTGCGGCACCTTGTTGAAGGCCTTTTGGAAATCTAGGTACACCCCATCCACTGGGTCCCCATTGTCCACCTTGCTCGTAATGTCTTCGTAGAATTCCAAAAGATTTGTCAAGCATGACCTGCCCTTCATGAACCCATGCTGCGTCTGCCCAACGGGACAATTTCTATCGAGATGCCTTGCTACTTCTTCCTTGATAATAGACTCAAGCATCTCCCCCACTACAGAGGTTAAGCTAACCGGTCTATAATTCCCCATCTTTTGTCTACCTCCCTTTTTAAACAGTAGCGTCACATTTGCTGTTTTCCAATCTGCTGGGACTGCCCCAGAGTCCAGCGAATTTTGGAAAATTACCGCCAGTGCACCTGCTATTTCTCCCACCATCTCTTTCAGTACTCTGGGATGCATTCCATCAGGGCCAGGAGACTTATCAGTCCTTAGCTCCATTAGCTTTCCCAACACTACCTCTTCTGTAATAATGATTATTTCCAGGTCCTCACCTACCTTCGTCTCTGTCAATTACTGGCATGTTATTAGTGTCCTCCACTGTGAAGACCGATACAAAATATCTGTTCCATGCCTCGGCCATTTCATCATATCCCATAACTAAATTCCCTTTCTCATCCTCTAAAGGGCCAACGTTTACTTTAGTCACTCTTTTTCGTTTTATATATTTATAGAAACTTTTGCTATCTGTCTTTATATTCTGTGCTAGTTTTTTCTCATGTTCTATCTTACTTTTCTTTATGACTCTTTTTGTGGCTTTCTGTTGACCTTTAAAGTTTTCCCAATCTTCTAGTTTCATGCTGTTTTTGGCCACTTTGTATGCCTTCTCTTTCAATTTGATAGCCTCCCTAATTTCCTTAGACACCCATGGCAGATTACCCCCTTTCTTACAGTCCTTCCTTTTCACTGGAATATGCTTTTGCTGAGCACTTTGAAAAATTGCTCTGAAAATCCTCCACTGCTCGTCAACTGTCCCACCATAAAATCTTTGTTTCCGGTCTACTTTAGCCAAGTCCTCCCTCATTCTATTGTAGTCCCCCTTGTTCAAGCACAGGACCCTAGTACTGGATTTTATCTTCACACTCTCCATCTGTATTCTAAATTCAACCATACTGTGATCACTCCTTCCAAGAGGATCCCTAACTATGAGGTCATTAATTATTCCTGTCTCATTACACAGGACCAGATCTAGGATAGCTTGCTCCCTCGTCGGTTCCATTACATACTGTTCAAGAAAACTATCACGGATACACTGAACGAACTCCTCCTCAAGGCTCCCCTGACCGAGCTGGTTCGACCAATCTACATGTAGATTAAAATCCCCCATGATAATTGCCGTACCATTTTTGCAGCCATTAGTTATTTCTTTGTTTATTGCCCGCTCCAAAGTGGTGTTATTATTTGGTGGCCTATAGACTATGCCTATCAGTGAGTTTTTCCTCTTAGAATTTCTAATTTCCACCCAAATGGATTCAATCTCATTCTCCATACAACCTGTATCATCTCTCAGCACTGCCCTGATGTCATCCTTGAATATCAGAGCTACACCACCTCCCTTACCTTCCTGTCTGTCCTTCCCAATAGTCTGGTACCCCTGGATATTTAACTCCCAGTCATGACCATCCCGTAACCACGTCTCCGTAATGGCTACCAAATCATATTCATTCGCGATGATTTGTGCCATTAACTCATCAACCTTGTTACGAATGCTACGAGCATTCAGGTAAAGTGCCTTTATGCTAGCTTTCTTACCCTCATAATTTCCAACATCTCTAATAATATCTCGAGTTATCCTTCCTTTTAGGAGTATAGTAAGGGGTTGAGTACACAACCTTGCTGGACACCAGTGAATGAAATATTGAGAATAGTGTGTCCACAATTTCTCACCAAAGAGTCAAAATAAGTCTAAGCCACTGAAGGAAGATAACTCATCAGCCTCTGTGATTTGAACATGTGCCAGAACAGTTTCACTGACATTTTATTTGTTACGTCTCCACCTATACTGTTGTTTCTTTGTGTGTCTATCTGTACGTGTTTGGGAATTTTAAAAAGGGGAAGTTTAAATTATAGAGTTGTAAGTTAGCAATTTGTGTTTCTTTTTACCATTGGTTAAAATCAAGTTAATTAAAATAAATGGTTATGTTCTTGTTAATGTAACATCTGATGTGCATATTCTTTTAGACAGTTGGTACATTAGTGCAATTTGGTGGTTTAATCAAATTGTGACATTTTGTGATGATTCTGTGAACAGTGGGTTTGATTTCTAGAGCACTACCTCAAAGAGCTGTGACAAAAATTTGATTCTACTTGATATAGTTGCCAGAGAGATGAGGGAGCAGAATTTGAGATGGCTTCAGTCTTCCCATCATTTATTAAAAGGACATTCCTGCTCATCCAGTATTGGATATCAGATAAACGGTCTGATAATTTAGGAATAGTTGAGGTCTTGAGAGGGTGGGGGTGAAGTATAGCTGGGGGAGGTCAGTGTGGAGTTGAAAACTGACATGATAATTTCAAATGTTGTTTGCGAGGGCTGTTGCAAGGATAGATCCCAAGGGTTACCAGAGGTATCAGTGCAAGAACATGAAGAGAAGCTATTGTCGGTGGTAAGAATGGAACAGTCTGGACAACACTGGAGAACTATTGGAGGAGGATGGTGTGGTTAGTGGTGTCAGAAGCTGTAGACAGTTTGAAAAGGAGGAGACAGGCAAGAGTACCTTCGTTACAATCACAAGAGATGCAATTTGTGACTTTGGTTAGAAACCATTAGAGATCTGTGATGGGGTGGAACCCTGATGGATTCTTGCATGAAATTCCAGGAAAATAGGCATGGATTTGGGGACAACAATACATTCAAGGTCTTTGGGGAAAATAAAATAAAGATGTAGATGGGAAAGTAGTTTGCAAAGAGTGGGATTTGTTTTCAAAGAGAGAGCTTGATACTGCTATTTTGAGATAGACAGAGGCAGTAACCAAGGAGAATCTGAACTGGCAGCAAGGGCTTGGCTTGTGAGCAAAGAGACATCTTTGAAGAAGATGTGGAAAGGTCAGTGGGAAGGGTGAGTTGGATAGGATCAGTCCCTGGTTGGTAAACCTGGTGAGGAGGTCAATGAGGGGGTTTGATAGACAGCTGGGATATCAGCTGCAAAACCCACACGTCAGGCAGGACCACAGAACAATAAATCATTGACAGGTTACACAAAGCAGGACAGCTATTTTAAGAAACTGTGATTTTAACACAAAATTTTTCCTTCCACATTACCGGGGTACCCATTGTGGTGAACAGTTTTTAAACAGGGACATAAGTATATAGGTGGTATTATTGTGTGTGGAGGTAATGTTTACTGTGTTAGAAAACATGACAACTGGTTAGATTGAATTATTCCCAAACAAATCTTCAGGAATCTCAGAGCAGGACCTCTGCATTATTAGTCAAATTTGCATCTGTCAGTTTATTACACAAACACAAAACAGATGTTTCAACCTGAGTGTCTCAATCAGAAAAGCTAAGAATTTTGAAATTATGAGAACTCCCTGTGCATTAATAAACAGCTTAAGCTGCCAGTCACTTTCAGAGCGATACCCCATTCATCTAAAATAACAAAGAAAATGATGGGTTTCAGTCACAAGGCACCAAATATTAAATGGACGGAAGTCATGTTAAACTTCTACAGATGGAGTGTTTGAGCCACAGAGTCATACAGCATGGAAACAGACTCTTCAGTCTAACCAGTCCATGCCGACCATGTTCCCAAACCAAACTAGTCCCACTTGCCTGTGTATTGCTCATATCGCTCCAAACCTTTCCTATTCATGTACTTATTCAAATGTCTTTTAGATGTTCTAACTACATATTTGGTATGGATTTGGGCATATTGTTAGAGAATGGACAAGTGCAGTGGGAAATGTGCAGCACAGATTCCCTTGGGTGTTACCAGGCTTAAAGGGGCCTAGGATATAATTTATTTAGGAATGATGAGGCTAAATAATGATGTTGAAAGAAGCATCAACATTGTAATTGAGAACAGCTGCAATGCACTGGATAGGCTAAATACTTCTGCTCCCATGAAACCTAATTTCATTTCTCAAGTTTATTCTGCATACCCTTTAATATCCCTCATTCCAATCCCTGCTCTCCTCCTCACCCTTTAATATTTTATGCTATGTGACTGAGGCATAGGTAAACTTTTCCTTACCCTGCTCAGCCTGTCTGCTGTGTTCAAGGCAGCAATCACCTCACTATCTTCCTCCAGTGCCTCTCTGCTGTCATTTGACTGGGTGGGACTGCTCTCATCTGGCTCCATTCTTTTTTTTCATTCATGGAATGAAGCCATCACTAGCTAGGCCAGCATTTATTGCCCATCCCTAATTGCCCAAAGGGCAGTAAAGAGGCAGCCACATTGCTGTGGGTCTGGAGTCATATGTAGGCCAGACCAGATAAGGAGGGCAGTTTCCTTTCTAAAGGACAACAGTGAACCAGATGAGTTTTTCTGACAATGGACAATGGATTCATGGTCATCATTAGACTCTTAATTCCAGATTTTTGTTGAATTCAAATTCCACCATCTGTCATCTCCCAGAACATTACCTGGGTCTCTGGATTAACAGTCCAGCAATAATACCACTAGGCTGTTGTCTCCCCTCTATCTAATCAAGGGAGAAATGTGTTGTAGATAGATCCTATGGAGTTCCCAAAAATCAGCCCAACCCAAGACATTAGTGAGATTGTGAGTCAATCTCCTATTCCAGTTGTTCACTTTTGAGAACCTGGTCTTGAAATTCCCTCAATAGCTACTCTGTCAAACACTCTCTCAATGACTTTTCTCACTCTAGTGGTTCACCTTTGCTTTGTTGAGATTACACCCCTGAATTCTAGAAACTTCTCTCCAGCACCCACTCACAAACACAACTCCAGGTTTTTCACAGCAAGTGCTGCACCCAGGTTTTTCTGAGTTCTAATCTTGCTCAACTGCACCAAGGAAATGCTGTTTGTGGGCTTTTGACAGTGCTGTTACACTAAACTTTGGTCTATGATCTATTATTGGTTCACAGGCTTCCTCTGAACCCTTCCATCCATGGCTCCCAGGGTGTTTTCCCAAGCCCAAGGGCTTAGCTACACCTACTGGCTTCCAGGAGATTCAGGAGTCCTCCTGAATCCTAACTTTACACCAGCTTTTCGGACATTAAATCAGCCTTCACGAGAATGAACCCACAGAAAGTGACTGGCCTGGATGGAGTCCCCGGCCGTGCACTCCGATCCTGTGTGGACCAGTTGGCAGGAGTATTCATTGAAGTCCCCACCTGCCAATTCCCCTACTGGCACAACAGGTCCATGGCAGATGACATCTCCCTGGCCCTACACTCATGCCTGGAACATCTCGATAGCAAGGATGCCTACAATAGGCTCCTACTTATTGACTACAATTCCGTCTTCAACACCATACTTCTAAATAAACTCATCTCTCACCATTATGGACTTGATTGTCAAAAGGTCTGCTTCTACAATGTAGGGATTCTATGATTACACAGCACAAAATAGGTAAAAGAAAGACAAGCTGATTTCCACCTTCATAACTGCACCTGATTTAGCTCAGCTCAGCTGATTTGCTGCTACAACTCTCCAATTCCATTGCCACCTGTTTTGATTTCATTTGAGATGTGGGCATCACCAATGGCCAGCATTTATCACCCATCCCTAGTTGCCCTTGAGAAGGTGATGAGCTACCTTCTTGAACTGCTGCAGTTCACATGCTGTAGGTTGATCCACAATGCCCTGGAGGGAATTCCAGGATTTTGGTCTTTGGCAAATTTTGATCTTTCGTGGCCTCTTACTGGATTCAACTATTCCAGTGCACCCCTGGCTTGTCTCCTACATTCTGCTTTGCATAAACTTGATGGCATCCAAAATCCCACCACTTGTGTACAAATTTGCAATGAAGTCCAGTTCCCTAATCATCCCAATGTTCACTGCTTAACTAAGAGCCCATGCAGACAATGTGTAATTTTATAATTCTCACCCTTATTCTCAAAATTCTTTACGCCTCCCCCCTTCCGAATTCCACAAGCTCCTCCAGCCCTACAACCCTCAGGTGCCCGAGGCACAGCTCCGGAATTCCCTCCCGACATCTCTCCACCTTAAAGATGCTTAAAAGTTCTCTCTGAACTATTCCTTGTGTGATGCAACATCATACTTTGGTTTATAATGCTTTAGTGAAGCACTGTGAGAGGTTTCATTATTTTAGATGTGCTATTAGTCGTGTTACCCAGACTAACCTCATTCCCTTCACACACCTATTCTTTTAATGTTTGACCCAACAGAACCCAGCCTTTTGGTCACTCACCATATATTTTAGTATCCCTCCCAGGCTAGTCCCACACAAGTATCTCCAATGGGTTAGTATAGCGAGTGCCGGATATTTGAGCAGTCCAACTCTTGTTCTGGACAATGACATCTCTGGCTATCTACCTGGTGCCAGCAGCCCCAATGCAACACAATAATGCATGGTTGTTTTGGGCATGAGCCCACTGTTACAACTATCTGGCTAAATATTAAACGCATGGACGCCATGAACTCTAGATTTCATGGCTTACATTCATCTTCCACATGGACATCACAAAACTGCTGTCCCCAGTACTCTGTCAAAATCAGCTGCTTTACATCCTGTACAATGTGGAATGTGGTGGCATAGAGGTACTGTTACTAGACTAGTAATCCAGAACTTTGTACAAGAGCTCTGCCTACAACTTCACAGCTAAATGTTATCACCAAATTACTTTCCACCAGTCCCAAAGTCCATCATCTTTCCAATACTTTGAACCTGAGCTTTATATCGTTATTACTAATTACTTCAATAAAGAAACAGGATTAGGCTAGGGTTAGAAGATTTTGAAACTTCACTTGTTTAGGGGCAGTAAGTTCTCTCAATGGGATCAGGAAGTTACAAATGAACAGACAGTATACAAGCAAAACTGAAGCAAACAGTGTTGAAAGTGTAGCATGGGCTAATCTAACATTTGAGAAAACAAATTTAAAGGAGCAGAGGAATGGAATAAGATGGATAGTCTCTTTCCAGCCAGCATACAGGAATTTGAAGAAATGGACTCGTGTCAAACAATTCTTTAGAACAGCAGGAAAACAAGTGCTCGACAAGGTGGTAATCACAACAAGTTTACATTCACAGAAGACTGAAATTTAGGACCAGAATTAGGCTGTTCTGCCCAGCCACTCCATCATGGTGGATGTGTTTCTCATTCCCATTGTCCTGCCTTCTTCCCTAACCTATTATCCCTTTAGGAATCAAGAATCTATTTGTCTTAAATACACTCGATGACGTGGCCTCCACAGTCTTCTGTGACGAGTTCCACAGAAATTCCTCCTCACATCAGTTCTAAAGGGTCATCCCATCACTCTGAGGCTGTGCCCTTGGGTCCTAGTCTCTCCTACTAGTGGAAACATCTTCTCCACCTTTAGTCTATCTAGGCTTCTCAGTATTCTCTAAATTTCAAATCAGATCCTTCATCCTTCTAAATTCTAGCAAATGCAAATCCAGAGTCCTCAACCACTCCTTGTATGACAAGTCCTTCATTCCTGGAATCATTCTTGTAAACTTCTCTGGACCTCCTCCAAGACCACACATCATTCCTCACACATGGCAATAAAAACTGCTCACAATATTCCATGTGGTCTGACCAGAGACTTTTGCAGCCTCAGCAGTACATCTTTGCTCTAGTATTCTAACACCCTTGAAATGAATGCTACCACTGCATTTGCCTTCCTAACCGCCAATTAACTCACGTTAACCTTGAGAATCCTGAACTGGGACTCCCAAGTTCCTTTGAGCTTCAGATTTCCAAAGCATTTCCCCATTTAGAAAATATTTTACACCTCTATTTTTCCTACCCAAGTGAATGTGTCACTTTCCCACATTGTATTCCATCTGCCACTTCTTTGCCCACTCTCTTAGCCTATCTAAGTCCTTCAGCATCTTCTTCACTTCCTCAACACTACCTGTTCCTTCTCTCCACCTATCTTTGTCATCTTCAAATTTAGCAACAGTGCCCTCCGTGGTTCAGATCATTAATTTATAACGCGAATAGTTGTGGTCCCAACACTAACCCCTGCGGAACTCCACTATTCATCAGCTGCATCATAAAAAAGACCTCTTCATCCCCACCCCCTATCTCTTGCCAGTTAGCCAATCCTCTATTCATACCTGTATCTTGTCCCTAACACCATGGGTCTACCTTATTTAGTAGTCTCCCATGTGGCACCTTGTCAGTGCTTTCTGGAAATCCAAATAGATCACATCAACTGGGTTTTCCTTTCCCTAACTTGCACTTTACCTCCTCTAAGAATTTTAACAGATTCTAATAGATTCAAATTCCATACCAACTGAAGTCACTATGAAAGTCTTGCTGTATCAACCTTGCCTGAAGTGTGGTGACCCTCATTAAACTCACCACGAGTTCTCTCTGAGAGAGCAGTACTATAGGACTATGGCGAGTTTAACACTTTATTTTCTCCTTGACTGGTTGTGTCTTTTTCCTTTCATTGTGTTTTAAGAATGTCTCAATCCTGTCAAACACCAACAAGCTTTCCAGCAACTCTCTTTAAGGGTGAGATTTGTATTACGAAAGATTTATTTCTCATGGTATCAGTTTGTATTCCGTGTAACCATTTCACTTTAAGGAGGACAGCAAATCTTATGTCTGAAAAGTTTTTATTGTTTTCATTATTCCTGAACATTCCTTCAAGCAGTAACGCTTCAGATGATGCACATGTTGAGTGCTCAGGTAGGATTAACAAAATTTTAGGTTCTAAATTACAATTTTGTTGAGCCTTCAGAGAGAGAATTGGAAAAATACTAAAGAAGTCAGAGTAACATCCACACATATAATGGAGATACCATTTTCATGCAATGGCAGGCAAGATGTAAAAAGCCACCCAAAAAATTGTCACACATTTATACACCAAATTAATTTGTTATCAGAAAAAGTACTATGTAATAAATCTGTACATCCAAATAAATTTGGGTTCTACACCTAAAGTTACATTATAAGGTTATATACATTTATTACCCCCTTTCATATTATCTTAAGTAAAGCCTTCATTCCCACCGCAACATAAAACAAGACTAAGCTGCAAGACTAACTCTTGGAGAGAAGGAAAACAAAACAAAACAAAATAAATCAGTTCATACGCCCAATTAAAATATTTTACTTAGATCTTTCTAATAAAAACCATTAACAGACCACCAGCCTTTCAAAATGTATACTCCCAGTTTGTTTTATATGCTAACTACTGTGAATTTCAGTGCAGATGATCATCTCTGTCCTTAGTCTTCACTCTTTGGATGGACTGTAGCTGAGAACTAATTTATAACAAATCTCAGACTTGGCTATTAGATACAGATATTGAGTTGGTCCAATTATAATCATGAATGATGTGCATCCTATTACTGAAGGTAGTATATAAACTGTGTCAGATTTACAAATTAAAATAAATGCAATAAGCTCCCATTGATAAAGTACAAAAACATAGCAGGTTTTAGGTAACGGTCACAAAAACCAGAATGCTCAGTTTTTCAATAGCCACCTCTCTGATCCACTTGAAAGGTAACTATCTCAGAATGGAGGCTTGAATAACTTTAAACTAGTCAGATTTTTCCCTCCTCAATGGAACAAATTATTTTAAATAAACTGTTTGTCCTCTTCATTGAAGAGAGCTAGTCTATTCTTCATTAATAAGCTATGTTTTATGTGGGAAGATTAGCACTGTATTGTAGTAATGCTTACTGCATATAATCCAAGCGTTTTGCTGAACAGTTGGTTAAAGCAGTCAATATGAGCTCAGGATCAAAGGAAACAGATGTTGCTTTAAGCTTCCAAGAATGGAACCCACACTTTACCCAGTGTTAACCCAATGTCTCCTTGCAGTTTAAACTGTGCAAGTTCCAGCCGAATGAACAAAAAGCAGTAAGTGATCCTCAGCTCCCTGGGACTCTGGCCTTCATTAGTCAATTTTCACATTGGTATAGATCTTTCGGACAAAGGCACTTGTTCCCATATAACCAACGGCACCTGGAAATAAAGAACATTTTTTTTGCAGGATGAGTATATACTTTTATACAACATCTGATGAAAAATTAACCTATGTCTTGTAGAAGCAGCACACTAAGTTATCAATCTTGATGGACTGGAGGAGAAGAAAGAACAGCCAATGTTACCCATTTCGGATTGCTTGATTGCTCTCCAGTGACTCCCTACCTGAACAGGATCCATGCACATGGACAACGAGGAGTGTCTGTGTGTGTGTCTGTGTGGGGTGGGTAGAAGAAGAGAGAATATATTCATGCCTGAAACCCCGACGATTGAATATATGCCCACTCCATGCTCAAGTACGCATTTTACAATGAAAAACACTCGTTTTCACAGGGCACCAGGTTTGTCCATGGAATCACACCAGCAACTATTTTTATAGAGGTGATAGAATACAGCACAGGACAAAGAATGGTTGGAGCATGGATTTTATTTTACTTTGTTAAATGTCTACCTACCCCAATAACATTTGGCCGATCAAACACACACTCATTATTTTCAGCTGAGAATTCAATGGTACCATTTTGTTTCATACCAACACTGCAACTTTCAGTTTCCATTTTGGTGTCTTAAAATCATTAGTTAATTATAAGAACAACAACTTAGTTGAAAGTTCAGGCTAAAAGGACAACTGATAACGGTCATTCTCGAAATGTGCTGAGACTTCTAAAGTGACTGATAGTTCACTTCTTGCAGAATTGAGAATGCTAGCTCACCCACTTTGTCATAAGTAATTAAGGACCCAAGAATTTGCATAGGGACTAGGTGGCGAGTGAGCGCAGTACTTCTGCATCGATGAGGTGGTCCTAGTGGCAACTCCTGCCTGCTGCGATTCTGGGTTCCTGGTGGGGAATGTGTCCAGCACAGACTCATGGCAGCAGCCGAGTCAAGTTTGGGCTGGTGTGGTACCCAACAGCATCAGCAAGGTCCAACGAGGACTCAGCAGCGAGGGCATTGGTGGAGGCGAGATGGTGCTGAAGAGTGGCGAATCCTGTCCCAGCAGCGGTGGCACAGTGCAGAGGACTCATGGCTGGCCACCAAACCCACGGTGGAGCACTTAACAATAGGCCTGTAAAGTTGAACATTATTTCTTTATTTTTCCACCCTTGTGTTCTACCTTTTGGTTTGTTTTTGTGTTTTAAGATGGCACTGGAGAGTGGCCACGCTATGCAACACTTCTCACTTTATAACAAAATACATGCGACTGTAAATAAATCAAATCAAATTAATTTTCTTGGATAAATAGAAATGCTGGTCCGTGTGGCTGACTGGAAAGCACCACCAACATGAAGGAAATTAAAAGCTGTGTGGCTGGTAGTCATAAAGGAGGGACACAGAGGAGATGAAGGATGAAGGTGATCAGTATATCGACACATACACAGAGAAAATAAACAGAAACTGGGAATAAAAGAGAATTCTTGTGAGGAGGAGCAAATCATTCTCAGAAGACAGCTAGCTTTCTGGTTGGGAAGAAAAGGAGGCAGGAGCTCTAGGACGTACCAATACAAGCAGGTTAATAAAAATCTAAAACCTAGTAAACTCTGTAAAAGAGTTCAGAGACAGCAGAAAGCTGAATGTTTTCCCAGAAATGGCCAAATCTTTGAATCTGGGTGTTATTGGTTGTTCAGTTCAAAAGGAAGTCTGGGAAGTTATACAAATCAGGACTGGCACAGCTAAAGGAAGAGTGTGTTTGTAGAAGCGTGTCTTACTGATGGTTATTGCACCCATGCAACTCAAAGGTGACCCTTGACCTACGCTGCATGAATTAAAAAAGTAGCAAATTGTGGAACAATATAACTACATCATGGAACATCTGTGCAGGGAGTGATATGGGCAGTTCCCATGACACAAGATGCACCTTCCTATACCTAACTTTTACCTTTATTTGAAGCATCATTACCCTGTTCATTCATGCGTATTTTGCACTGGTTTGGATTAGTGTTAAAGTAAAAGCTGCAAATGGTGGAATCCTGTTGGCTAGTTCTTCATTTGAAGGGTCAAGTAAATTGGCTAGTTTGTTTTACAAGGAGATTGTAACTGAGGTCACAGTATTTTGATGTTGAACAGTCTAGATTAAAATTCTCTTGGTTTCATTTTGCAGCTCAAATACTTGCATCGTTTATAAAAAAATTTCATGAGATGTCAACATCACTGGCTAAGCAGCATTTATTGACCCATCCCTATTTGCCCAGAGGGCAGTCAAGAGTCATCAACTGAGTCGCAGCAATTACTGTGGGTCTGCAGTCACATGTAAACCAGACTGGGTATGGTCCCATGCAAGGGACTATTATACTAGATTGGAGCTCATGAGTTTACCGATAATATAGTAGGAACATTAAGAAAAAAGCAAGAGGCCATTTAGTCTCAGGAGGTTCCACTATTCAGCACTATCATGACTAATCTGCAACTTTGCTCCCTATCTGTTACTAACTTTGATTGGTTCACAAATCTCTCAAATTTATCTAACTTCGAATGTTATTTGCAGAAGAGAATTCTAAAATTCTAAGAGGCTTCCTATATACAATTTCCTAATTTTACTCATAAAACATTTAGCTTTTTTTGGGCTATGATCTCTCACCTAAAACTCCCCCATCCACCACACCCCTTAATATCCTGAAACTTCCCTCAACCTTCTAAGTTCCAAGGAATATAATGCTAATTTGTGTAATAGCTCCTTAGGATTTAATTTTTGCAGTCTAGATATCATTTAGGTAAACTTATGCTGTATTCCTCCAATGCCAATCTATGTCACCTAAGGTGTGGTGTCCAAAACTGCTCAGACTACTCATGGTTTGAATAATGTTATTACAGCTGAAGCATATCTCCCACTGTTATGTTGTATTGTTCGATATGAAGGCCACATTCCATTTTCTTTTTAATGCTTTTCTGCTCCTATTTGTAACATTTAATGATCTATGTACATGAACTCCCAAGCTTCTTTGCTCCTCCACTGATTTTAGCTATTGATCAAGTAATCTGTACTTTTTAAGGTCCAATGTAGATTACCTTTAATTTGCTTACATTCAAATCCATTTGAATTTTTTTTCCCCAATCGCTTATTACATCAATAATTCTTTGGAAATTCACACCACAGATTAAGGATTAGTTAATGGACAAAACAAAGACTCACGCTGATAAGAGATAAAAGGTACTGCAGATGCTGGAGAATCCGAGATAACAAGCTTGGGGCTGGATGAACACAGCAGGTCAAGCAGCATCATTGGAGCAGGAAAACTTGACGTTTCGGGCCTAGACCCTTCATCAGAAATATTTCTGATGAAGGGT
>JAHRHZ010000071.1:1737170-1804338 GCA_024137785.1 Ginglymostoma cirratum
ACCCTTCATCAGAAATATTTCTGATGAAGGGTCTAGGCCCGAAACGTCAAGTTTTCCTGCTCCTATGATGCTGCTTGACCTGCTGTGTTCATCCAGCCCCAAGCTTGTTATCTCAAAGACTCATGCTGGTAGGTTGCAACTAACAGGAAAATGAAAGAATTGCAGGTTCGGTCCCAGCTATTTATAATCTATCAATGAGAGGGGAGCATCAAGTGTAATGTATCCAGGCTTGCTGATGAAGCTAAAATCAGTGGGAAAGTGGGTGGCAAAGACACAGAGGCTGCAAAAGAATTTAGACAGGTTAAGTGAACGGGCAAGAACATGATACATCTGTGTCCTTGTACAGGAATCACAAAGTTAACATGTTGGTACAGTAATCAAGGAGGAAGATAATGGCATAATAGCTGTTATTAGAAGCAGATTGGAGTACTACAGTAAAGAAGCCTTACAGCTGTTGTACAGGGCCTTGCTGTGTCCACTTCTGGAATACGGTGTATAATTCCAGAATTAGGGATCACAGCCTCAGAATAAGCGGTCGCTCATTTAGAGTGGAATGAGGAGCAATTTCTTCACAAAGGATTGTGAATCTTTGGGACTCCCTATTCTAGAGGACTGCAAAAGGTCAGTTGAGTACATTCAAATTAGACACAGACAGACTTTTTAGAAATTAAGAAAATAAGGGATATATGGTGATCATGCAGGAAGGTGTTGCTAAGATAGAACAGCCTTAATGAATGGTGAAGCAGAAGTGTGGGACTGCATGATGCATTCTGCTCCTACTTTTTAAAAGGTTATGTGCATCATAAACATTGAGTGTGCAATCTTCATTCTGGTTACCAGCAAATCTGTTTTTTGGCTTGCTGCAGCTTTTCTCCAGTTAAAATTCTGTTCTTGTATTCTTTCTTCCAAAATGACTAACATCATATTTTCCCACGTTGTACTCCATTTGCCAATTTTTTGCCCACTTACTTAATCTATCAATATCTCTCTTTAAGATGTCTGTACCCCTCTTGTAACTTGGCTTCCCACCTATTTTTGTATCATTGGCAAATTTACCGAGATTGTATTTGCTTCCTTGCTCCAAGCCATTTATATTAGATGTGGTCCCAGAACTGACCTAAGGAACGCCACTGGTGACAGGTTGCCAAACTGAAAAAGAACCCCTTATCCCCATTTGCTGTTTCTGTCCATTAGCCAATTCTCTACCATCTCCAACAGCATGGGCTCTTAGCTTACAACTTAACCTTTTGTGAGGCACCTTGTTGAACACCCTCTGAAAGTCCAAATACAACACATCTACTTCTATCCATTCTGGTTGAGCTTTCTCAGAAAATTCTAATGAATTAGTCAGAAACCATCTTCCTTCATGAAAGCATGCCGACTCTGCTTGATTAAATTATGATTTTCCAAATGTGCTACTGTTACTTCCTTAATAATGGATTCCAACTTTTGTCCAACAATAGATATTAGGTTAAGTGGCCTATAATTACCCCTTTAATGCCTCCCTCCATTTTTGAATACGGTGTCACATTGTCAGTCTTCCAAACCTCTGATACTTCTCCAGAATTCAAGGATATTTGGAAATTACAACTAATACATAATTATCCATATAGTTACCACTTTTATGATCCTGGGGTAGAAGCTGTCAGGGCCAAAGGACCTGTCCGTCTTCAGCTCCATTAGTTTGTTTAATACTGCTTCTCTAGTGACAGTACTCGATTCCTCCTCTATTCTTCAGTATTAATGGGATGTTTGAAGTATATTCCACCATAAAAACTGATGCAAAATATCTGTTTCAACTCCTCTGACATTTTCTTATTCCCCATAAGCATCTTCCCAAATTCATTTCTCAGGGCCAATATTCACTTTGACCTCTCTTATACATTTAAAGAAGCTCTTATTATCAGTTCTCATTTTCCTTTTAGTTTGCCATCATAGTTATTACCTCGGTATTATCTTTTTAGTCTGTTTTGCCGGATTCTGAATTTATCCCAGTCTTCAAGGCGGTCATTGATTTTGTCCTACTGTCTTTGAATTGATCTTTGTCTCCTCTTTTGCTTTTTCTTTCAACTTAATTCATGCATTAACCTCCTCAGTTAGCCATGGCTGGTTTATACGCCTCTTAGAATCTTTCCTCTTACTATGACACATTTCAGCTGAAATATATAATTTCTTAGATAGCCTGATCTGATGAGAAACATTTTGTGCAGTTATGGGACTCTCATCTGACTGCTTAACTCACATAGAAAAACCAGTTTTACTCCAATCACCTTGACTCTTTATTTTCTCTATGACTAGCTCAATTTGGTAAAATCCTGTATTGTTTTCAACAATAATCGTATGTGTACAATACAAATTACAGAAAGACTTTTGAATCATTGGGAGATAAAAAAAGTTTTTGATATAACAAATCAGGACCAGGACTAAGTATGTCTGAATTGCAATTTTTAATTTACACTATTCTTCCCCATCTTAGTCCACCATCTGATAACCTGTAAAACAATGGCAGAATTAAAATGCTTACAAAGTCTCAGTTCTGTTCTAATCTCTTAAAAATTGACGTGGCATAATTTAGCAGCAAGGCACAAACAACAAGTGCTGCTAGTGCACACCAAACATTTTACAAGTAGCTTTTATGAAGTGACAGGCTCTTCTGTTCATAGAAAGAAAAGCTGACTTGCATTTTTAAACCTCAGCATGTGCCGAACTGCTTTACAGCCACTTTTGAAGTGCACTTCTTATTGTAGTGTAGGAGGTATGCCTGCAGCTATTGTAAGTACAGCAAGATCCCATAGACAGCAATGCGCTCCACATCATATTTTAGTTAATAACCAAAAGAACCGCAGATGCTGGAAATTAGATGCTGCCATACCAGCTGAGCTCAGCCTCCGAACTGAGGAAGGGTCACTGGACCCGAAACGTTAACTTCTCTCCACAGATGCTGCCAGACCAGCTGAGTTTTTCCAGCAATTTCTGCTTTTCCAGCAATTTAATATTTTGGTTATGTTGGTTGAGGGATAAATGTTACCAAAGAATCAGAGGAGTATCACAAAATTCACTAGACTTACACCAGGTATAGAGGGCTTGTCCTTTGAAGTGAGCTTATAAACAAAAAAATTCCCTAGCAGGATGTAAACATTGCTGGTTAGGTCAGCATTTATTGCTCACCCCTACTGGGCCTTGAGAAGCTGGTGGTGAGCTGCATTCTTGAATCATTGCAGTCCACGTGGTGTAGGCAGACCGACAATGTTATAAGGGAGGGATCAGGATTTTGACTCTGTGACAGTGAAGGAACAGCAAGACATTTCCATGTCAGGATGCTAAGTGACTTAGAATGAATTTGCAGGTGGTGGTATTCCCATCCAGAACTGAGTTCCAAGGAAGGATCACTGGACCCAAAATGTTAACTGAGATTTCTCTCTACAGATGCTGCCAGACCTGTTCAGCTTTCCCAGCAATTTCCGTTTTTGTTTCTGATTTAAAGCATCTACAGATCTTTTGGTTTTTATTTAAGATTCTTGGGGAACTTGATGGGACAGATAGAGAAAAGCGGTTTCCCCTTGTGGGAGAATCAAGGGATAGAGTAGGGAGCCAAAAAAAGGAGTAATCCCTTCCCCCAGAGGGTAGGGAATCTGTGGAATAGTTTGCTGCAGAGGGCTGTCAACACTGGGTGATTAAGTATATTCAAGGCTGAGATAGATTTTTAATCGGTAAGGGAATCAAGGGCCACGGGGGAGAAAAGGCAGGAAAGTAGAGTTGAGAATCGATCAGATTTCAGAATGGTGGAGCAAATTCGTTGGGCAGAATGGCTTACTTCTACGCCTTTGTCTTACGGTCTCATAATTCATCTCACTAAAACATGCTCTTGTAATGCAGTGATTAGTCTGCAACCAGACTTGACAAACCTTGGTACGCGGGCAGAGTTAATTAAGGTTGATCGAGGGGAAAAGCTGAAAATACAAGGACAATAAATAAGTAATGACAAAATTTAGAAAACAAATTCTCATAACACATGAATTCCACTGAAAAATTAAAAACTCCGTGTGGAAAGTGATCCATGTGTGTTGAACTAAAGTCTTTGGGGTTAGCATTCAATTAAAAGTTTAACTGTTGCCAACAGTACAAGAATAGGAAGCCTGAGAATGGGAGTGTTTTAGAAACCAAAGGACAGAGTAAACTGATAAGAAACAAAAGGGATCCAAAAGTCTAATTTAAGTGAGGAACTCAAAACAACAAAATTCAGTAAAGCAAAAGCACTGGAAAAATAAAACAAATCAAAAGTCAACAAGTCCCGCCCCATCTTAAGGGTCACACAAGAGGTGGCTGCAGAGATAGTCAATGCATTGGTTGTGATCTTTCAAAATGCATTGGATTTCTGGAATAGTCCCAGTGGGTTCAAAGATACCAAGTACAGTATATCAAGAGAGGAGGAAGAGAGAAAACAGAAATATACAGGACCAGCTAACCCGGCATCAGTTGTTGAAAAATACTGAAATAGAATTAAAGAATTCTTAAAGGAAACTTAGAAAATCAGACAATTATGCAGAGCAATATAGCTCAAACCCACCTGATGTAAAAGATTGTTGCAGAATACCGACTCATGGTGTGTTAAGGTAGCATGGACAGAGCACTGGATAAGGGACAGAAAATAGCTGAAGAATAAATGGGTCATTTCCAGGTTGGCACTCTATTACGAGTGGGGTTGTGCAAGGAACAGGTGTGTGGGTGTCAGCCATTTACAGTCTGCATCAATGTCATGGATGAAGGAATGGAGAAGGTGGGTAAACTAGATGGTAAAGAAACAAAAATGCGCCTGCAAACAGGTGTAGACAGGTTAATTAAGTGATCAAGAAAGCAGATGAAGCTGAGGTAATAGTTCTGAAGAAGGGTCACCGGACCCAAAACGTCAACTCTGATTTTCTCTTCACAGACACTGCCAGACCTCCTGGGCTTTTCCAGCAACATCTGTTTTTGTTCCTGAGGTAATTTGCATTGGCAAAATCAGAAAAGTACAATAATTTTTAAAATGGTGAATAACTGATGGTGTTCAAAGAGATTTAGGTGTCACCAAACATGGAACACAATGTTAACATGCGGGTATACCAAGTAAATAGGAAGGGAAATGGTATGTTGACTCTCGCTGAAAATTGCTTGGAACACAAGAGTAAGGAAGCCTAGATGCAGTCGTGCAGGGATTTGGTGAGGCCACACCCAGAGTATATTGTGTACATTTTTGTCTCCACACCTTTGGAAGTCAGTGTAACCAAGGTTCATGAGATTGATTACCAGGATAAGACAGCTGTTTAATGAGGAGAGATTAAGCAAATGAGCCTGTAGCCTCTGGGGTATAGTAAAATGAGAGATAATCCTATTTAAATGTACAAGATTCTAAGAACTTGACAGGGCAGAAATTGACAGAATGTTTCCCTTGATTGGAAAATTGAGAACAAGGGGTGTAATCTCAGGATAAGGGACTGGCCATTAATTCAAGTTAACCTTTAATGATAATTTTAGACAGTTTCATGCTTTAATTCTAATCAATCTTTTTGCCAAATTGACCCTGGATTTGAATCAGTAACTACAGAACCATAGAAACGATCCAGCATAGAAAGCGAACATTCAGGTCATCTTGTCCACGCTGACCCAAAGACACCCAGATGCCCTTTCTAATCTTATCGTCTTTCACACAGCCCATAGCACTTAAGGTACAGATCCAGGTCCTTTAACAGGTTAAAGCCTCCACCTCCGCCTCCACCTCCACCTCCAATTCAGGTGTCGAACTCCAGACACTCACCACCCTCTGTATAAAAATATTGCTCCTCACGTCCCCTCTAGTCCTTCTGCCACTTAGCTTAAATCTATGATCGCTGTTTTTGAACTCTGCCAAGAGAAACAGGTTCCTCCCTTCTACTCTATCTCTACCCTTCACAATTTTGTATACCTCAATCATGTCACTCCTCAGCCTTCCCTGTTCCAAGAAAAACCTGAAATTCTCCAAACTCTCCTCATAGGTACATTCTCCAGCCCTGGAAACATTCTAGTAAATCTTTCTTGCATTCTCCCCAGAGCAATTACATCCTTCCTGTAATGTGGTGACCAGAACTGCACACTACACTCCAGTGTGACATCAGTTTTTCTGTATTCTATATCTCTTACAATGAAGTGGAGGTGCTGTGGATGTGTACAGTGAGAAAGACACACACACACTTTTTCTCTGTGTCCACACGCACTCTTTCTCGCTCACTGTCTCCCCGCCACATGCCCCCAAGCACACACTGTCTCTTCCGCCCACCAACACCCAAGCACACACTGTCTCTCCCCCTTCACCCCCGCCAACACACACTGTCTCCCCACACACACACACGAATCTTTAGGGTGAATTTGTATTTGCAGATACATTTTGATTTGTTCAAAAAGCACACAATTTATAGACAGTCAGTCAACGTGGCATTTTGTAAATTCCTACTTTTAAAATACAACCAGTGTGACTCTAAACCAAAACACAAACAGATTCTAAAGAAGACCTCACACCTAATATGCACTTTCTGACCTAAAATGTCACCTCTTCTTTACACTGACAAAACCTTTAGTTCTCACAGGACAGTGACTTGAAAGGAATTTGGGGATTTACATATACATATTAATCAATTAAAACCTTCTAACTGATTAAAGGTTCAACAGCATCTTAGGTTTGTTTAGTACATCTTCAGTGGTGTGACCCTTTGATCTTTTACTTATAAACTGTGTCTGATACTTCCTCTCTCACTAATGCCTGGGGGAGGAGTAAGGCTTCGAAAGCTTGTGTTTTCAAATAAACCTGTTGGACTCTAACCTGGTGACGTGTAATTTCTGATTTTTCAATGAAGGAAAACATTTCACATGCCTTCTTTATAACCTTATATACTTATATCTACCTGTTCTGCTACCTTTGCACACCAAGATCTTCCAATTCATCTACCCCTCTCAATGTAATCCTGTTTATTGTGCATTCCCGTTTACTGTCTAACTGCCCTAAGTGCATTACCTCACACAGAGCTGAACTCCATCTGCCACTTTCCTGCTTCCACCCCCAATCCATCTATATCATTTTGGAGCTTACAGCTATCCTCTATACTATCCACTACAGGTAGTTCTGCTATAAATGCATGTTTCGTTAACACAAATTGGCTGTACCGCGATTGATGAATAGTGAACACTATTTGGATAATGCAAACTTTCTGCTGTACAGGTACAGAAATTTTCTATAGCGATTTCCCTATAACGCAATGTTCAATGGCACGAGGTCACACAAGACACCAACTATTGCGTTACAGGAAAACAATCCATACATGGCCAATTTTTGTGTCATCTGCAAATTTCTCAGTTGTGCTATCAATGTTCAAGTCCAAATCTTTAATGTATAAAACAAACAGCACGGGTCCCAATATTGAGCCCGGCAGAACACCACTTAAAACAGCTTTCCATTCGCAAGGGCAGCCATCAATCATTATCTTTTGTTTCCTGTTACTAAGCCAACTTTGGGTCCAATTTGACACATTAACCTGTATCCCAAAGGCTTTTACTTTTACAGTCTGTCATGTGGGACCTTGTCAAATGCCTTAATAAAACCCATGTAAAATCCACTCTGGAATTATCAACAATAACTTTTTAGCATTTGAATTTATCCTGGTTTGTACATTTCATTGTACTTACCACACATGATCCCAAGTGCAGTGCTGAATACTGCCATGTATCCAAAATAGAACGCTGTTTGAAACAGTCCATACATCCTGTTGTGGGAAGAAAATAAAATGTCAAGTAGCACACATTCAATCTGTAACACACAAAATTGTATGTCTTGATGTGACCTAGTGTAAATTTTGATCCTCCTACAAAATTCCTCATTTTTACTTTTTTCATTTTCTTTTAAATGAAAGGCAAACAAGTGTATCATTACACCAAAACTGGAATACAAATGTAATGGCTTTTGTTCAAAAACATTACAACTTTGAAACAAAAAAAATCACAGGAACACAACAGATTTTTGGTATGGGCTTGGTGCAGGTACTCTCTAAGCCCACATCTCGGCAAAGCAATTGAAAGGAGGAACTGACCAGAAAGAATGCATTTGCCTTTATAAAGTGGCTTATTAATCTCTGGGACAATTCCAAGTGCTTCAAAAATCACTTTTTAAACTCCAGTCATTTACATTGACAAATGAAGCAGCCAAGTTGGATGTGGCAATTGGTCCACCGTTTGATCATCTTTTGTCCATTGTTAAATGCAGACTAGGGAATTTTGGAAGAAACAAATTATGTAAATGGAAAGATCTTCAAAGAATGCAAAAGTGTACAGACCTTGAATGGTTTGAGTGTAGATGAAAAGGACACTCATAGGTTAGTACTGGGGAATGGAACTCTTATCATGTCAGGTACCAGATAGCATCCTAGGACACTCATGTCACAGCACAACAAGGTAAAAAATAAAACTCTGTATTCGGCATCAACCTCAGAATAACCAGCACTGAATTAAGATAAGTGTTTCCTCCATTAACACCTTCAGTTATCTGGTAACCTGCCAAACAGATTATAAATGGAAGTGAATGAGTATATAGAAAAATGAGAAAGGATGGGGAAATGGACTTTGCTCGAGTACTGGAAATGTTGGAATACAAATAGTCCTTTTAAGTCTGGAAAAATGTTTCCAAAATCTAGGGCCAATATATGTGCCAAATGTAACAAAGACTCACCAGCATGGGTGGTTGCAATTTTTGTTGTTCATTACACAGGGTTTGGTCTGTGTAGATATGTTTTAAACACCCACACATCTTTGTTTCACAGCCATACAACTGGGATCTCACAGGCAATAAGATGCCAGTAAATAGAACTCTCATTTGTGGAATGAAAAGTTGAGGTTGACTACGAATGA
Source organism: Ginglymostoma cirratum (assembly GCA_024137785.1). Taxonomy (NCBI): domain Eukaryota; kingdom Metazoa; phylum Chordata; class Chondrichthyes; order Orectolobiformes; family Ginglymostomatidae; genus Ginglymostoma; species Ginglymostoma cirratum. The sequence goes on from JAHRHZ010000071.1 coordinate 1,746,078, forward strand.
GAGTATAAAATATTACGACTGAAAAGGGAGGATGACTTGTATATTAAGCACATGCAAAACCAATTTTTGGACCTGTAAAAATGGGGTCATCTTATGGGCCACAATCCAGTGCAATTTAAAGTGGCACCAGCAGAAGTGCAGAATGGCCCCTTTATCTGTGATTTTATTAATTTTTCTCCTACTAGGCATTTCTTTAAATTGAAAGGAGCAAGTTGTGAAAGTATGAAAAATCAGCTTGCATTCAATTAGAAGTTGACTTTCCTTTTTCCTTGCTGGGTACTGTGGATGTGGCAATAGATAATGTTAGATATGTTTCTGCTTAACACCTCTGTGGACAGCTCAGGAATACAATTGAGAGGAAAATTCTAAGAAACTGGTGATGTGGCATCATTGGTGGGATGAAGCATAATTGTTACATTTCAAACTTTTGATACTTGTGAATATAATATAATGAATATAAACGATTTAGTACATACATTGAGCACACAAATGCAGACACTAATACAGCATCAACAGTGTAAATTGACAATACATTTTCACAGTGTAAGAGGTTAAAGTACTTGCCGTGCAAGGGAACCTGAAAATGATGTTATTGAATTTAAGCAACAGAAGCAAAGGCAATTGAATAAATAATGGGAATTAAGACAAGGCAAACCTACAAGAGTTTATTTCCAAGCCAAGATATGTAATCAAGAAATGGTAACAAATTTGAAGATAGTTTAGTTATAATTTCTCAGACTTCACTGTATGCTGGAATTACCTCTCTGCACTGAGAAACCACACAAGTTGCTCAACTGCATTGGAAATCACACCATCCAATTGTCAAGTAATGACCATTACCAATAAAAGATAATTTAACCATCTCTTTCCGACATTCAATGGCTGTATCACTGGATCTTCCTCCACAAGCATCATGGCATTACCATTGACCAGAAACTGGACAAGTTGAGGAATTCTATGGCTACAAGAGTAGACCAAGGGTTAAGAATTGTGGTGATTAACTTACCTCGCCTCTCTCCGCAAACTCTGCACACCATCACAAAGCACAAGTCAGGAGTGCAATGTAATATGCTCCACTTGCATGGACGAGTGCAGTTTCAACAAACTCGAGAAGCTCAACATGATTCGTGAAAAAGTAGCTCACTAGATTGGCAACTCGTTCACACCTTCAGCATTCATTCCCTTCACCGTCAACGCAGTGGCAACAGTGTGCACCATCTACAAGATGCACTGCAGCAACTCAACCAGGGTCTTTCAACGCATCTTCTACACCTGTGGCATCTACCAGTTCACAGGATAAGGGCAACAGGAACATGGAAACACCACCACCTGCAAATCCTCAAGCTATACACCACCCTGACTGGTAGCTATATTGCCATCTGATCAGTGTGACTGGGTCCTGGAACTCCCTTCCTAACAAGCATGGATGCGCATACACCCAAAGGAAAGCAGTGGCTCAAGAAGGCATCACCACCTTCTCCAAGGCAACTGGGAATGGGTAACAAACGCTTGCCTAGCCAATGATGCTCACTGCCCCTGAATGAAACAAGAAACACTGTTAAAGAAAACGACAACTGAAATCTGGAACTCATTACCCAAATTGTTATGTATGCTCTGTCAATTGAAAGGGCAAGATGAACAGACTTTAGTTGGGGAAGGCTATTAAGGAATACGGATGGAGCAACAAAGATTGCACTTTCAATCATATAACAACCTGCATTTCATAGACAACATCAATTTCAAGCCCATCATCTTTTTGGGGAAGTATCTAATAAAGTTGAGGAATAAGTCACAGATAGGTTACACAAGTAATCAGGTTAGCACCACTAAATAAAAAGTAAACCTTTACTACCCTGTCATTCAGGGGAATCTCTTTTCTACAGCTGCAGGAGTTTATTACCTCCAGTACAATTCATTCTGTACACCAAAGGTGATGTGACCATTCCAAAGCAGTCCTAACTGGCCTTCCACATTCCACCCTTCTAAACTTGACATCAACCAGAGTCTGCTGCTTTTGCTCCTAACTCGCAATAAGCTCTATTTAACCCATCATCCTTGTCCTCACTGAGTGCTCAGCTGTTAACCTGATTAAAACACCTCAAAATTTAAAATTCTTAACCTTATTCTCAAACTCTGCATAGTCTGTTCCTTTCCTATACCCGAAATTTTCTCTGGTCTCACAACCCTTGGGTATCTATAATCACAGATTCCCTACAGTGTGTAAAAGGCCCTTTGGCCCAACAAGTCCACACCGACCCTCAGAGCATCCCATCCAGACCCACTCCCCTATGACCCGCCTAATCTACACATCCTTGAACACTATGGGCAATTTAGCATGGCCCATCCACCTAGCCTGCACATCTTTGGACTGTGGGAAGAAACCAGAGCACCTGGAGGAAACCTACGCAGACATGGAGAGAATGTGCAAACTCCACACAGACAGTTGCCCGAGGATGGAATTGAACCCGGGCTCCTTGGCACTGTTAGTCAGCACTGTTAACTACTGAGCCATCCGTGCTGCTTCTCCAATTCTCAGCTTGAGCACATGCCTGTTCTGAATTGCTCCACCACTGGTGAGCTTTCCGACAAGGTGCCTGAGCCTTAAGCTCTGGAACTGCCTCTGCCCCCCTCTGTCTCTCTTTCCTCTTAAGCCACATGCTGCAATCTACCTCTTTGGCCAAGTTTTTTGCTATCTCCTTATGTGGCTTCACATGAAATTTTTGTTTCTAATGTGTTTGTGAAACACTGGACTATTTTGTTTACATTGAAGGCTGCATATTAAAATGCTGCTGTCAATTCATTGCAGTGTTACTCTGACAAAATCAGGCATAAATTTGAAAGTAGTTTCGGGGTGAATAAGATATGCAAAAAAGTATATTAATTTTTTAGATACTTGTTAAAGTTAACCCAATTTGTTCCAACTTTAGTTTAAATAGTCCAAAATATCAGACAACATGAACAACTTATTTTGGAAATATGAAATATAAAATGTAATTGCTTACTTTGTTTTGAAGAAATAGTAGTAGAAGGAGTACATGTAAACGTAGACTGCAGTGGATGCTGCAGAAAGGAAGCTTGTCCACTGCCTGCAATAGCAACAAGTTTATTGTTTAAAAATGACTCATTAAGCAAGAATGATGGCCAGCATGCTATTGAGAATGAAAACATTCTATAAACTAGACAAACTCAAGGACAATACAAGTTTTAGGTAGAAAATGCACTCATCTGTGGAGCTTAGTGTGAGAAAAGAACAGTGCTACAATTGTATTAAACCAGCCGTTATTTTATAATGTAAAACACAGTCCAAATTCTGATAGCTATGTCTGTCTTGTCTTAGAAACAGATCTTTGTGCGATAGATTTTTTTTGTCTTGAATGAAAAGCTGCATCTAATTCAAAAAGCAGAGTCACATGGCAAAGGTCTGACCCCACTCTGTACGGGACTCTTTATTGCAATAGGCTGTGGGAAGGAGGTGAATGGTTCAAGGTTGATGCTTTTGCAATGAATGTCAAAGAATCCCACCATGTTTATCATACAAAATGTCAGCTTTAAATGCAACTCATACAATGTCAGCTCTTTTGATCATTATATTTAAAAGGTCGTTTTGATCTGAAGTTTAAACTCTTGAGCACCCTACACAGAACAAGTTAAAAAATAAATTTGTACAATTACAGGTCAGGATAACCATGTCAGGAAATGGGTATCTTGTGTGGCCAGGATTCCACAGCATTAGTGGGCATGTGACGCTATAGAAGACAGGAGGCTCAACCGTAAAGCACTTCAAGGTCACGAAGCCTGATAAAATGTGCTGTTTAGGTTTCCACATGAACTATAACTTGGACAAAAATATTGGAGATCATCTGCAAGAGTGCACCCATCAGAAGATGAGACAGAATCAAATTGTTTTATGAACACGGCTCATTATAGTGGCAGTATTCTCTCATTTTGGTTTCCCCGCTAGATGAAAGATGTTGTTAAACTTGAAAGGGTTCAAAAAAGATTTACAAGGATGTTGGAGGGTGTGAGCTGCAGGGACAGGATGAATAGGCTGGGGCATTTTTTCCCTAGAGCTTCGGAGGCTGAGGGGTGACCTTATAAAGGCTTACAAAATCATGACGATAGGGTGACTAGCCATGATCTTTTGCCCAGGGAAGGGGAGCTCAGAACTAGACAACATAGATTTAAAGTGAGAGGGGATAGATTTAAAATGGACATGAGGGCAACTTTTTCCAAGCAGAGGGTGGTGCACAAATGGAACAAGCTGCCAGAGGTGGTGGAGACGGCAGGTACAATTACTACATTTAAAATTCATACAGATAGGTACATGAATAGGAAGGGTTTTACAGGGATATGGGCTAAATGCTGGCAAACGGGACTAGATCAGTTTTGAATATCTGGTTGGCATGGACGAGTGGGACCAAAGAATTTGTTTCTGTACTGTAAACTCTATGACTCTAACAAATTTCAGACTCCGGTAGGATGAATTATTACCAAGTTTTAAACAGATGGATAGGAGCATTTCAACTTACCACCTATAATCTTCAGCATTGAGCAGAAAATAAGTGCAGACAATGGTCACACAGACTGTCACGATGCAGAGAATAACCAAAACTAGCATCATAAAGCCATAAACATAATAAATCTTGTATGCCCAAAAAGAAGTGAAGATGAAGTACCTAAAAAGGAGAGAAATTACTCAAAATAAATTTCATTTCCGATTAATCTGATCAAATGATTAGACCCAGTGGCAATACAATATTGCACAATTATTGCACACAATTATGTTCTCCTACATCATAATACAGATTGACTGACACACCTGGTTTTCTACTTTACACAATGGCAGACAGGAAGTTGATACATACACTGCTGCGATTAATTTAGTAACAAGCAGCAAAACATACCACAAAAATATTTAAACTAATTCCATTTAATATCGAGACATTTATTGAGCAATCACCTCAAATTACCTATAGCAATTGCCACTGATAGGCCTGCATTAATGACAGTGGGTATAGTAGCTTAGTGGTTATGTTTCAAGGCCAGTAATTCAAGTTCTGACAAAAATATACCAACTGTAAGTGGTAATTGTTTCTCCATTTATACATGCTGGCACACCTTTAGAATATTTCCAGAATTTTTATTCAATGTTAGTCATCTAGAAGTTGGGTTGACAATCTGGGCCCAAAGTCAAGCTACACCCTGCTTTTAAAATTTTCATCTCCTAGTTTTCAACTCCCTTCATGATCTTGTCTCTTTTCAGCTCTAACCTCTAACCTCTGCCAGTCCCAAAACCCTCAGACATCTACACTCATCTCATTCTTGAGCACGAGATGGCCATGTTCTCATCTGCTTCGGCACGAGTTCTCAAATATTTCTCTGTCTCTCTTTTCAACTTTAAAGGTGCTGAAAACTCTCTTGACCAAATACCTCAAATGTCGCCTTCTGGGTCTCTCAGTTGAATTTACATCATTACAGTATATATACAGATACCAGCAAGTCAGATGCAAGATTTAAATTCAGTAATTCAAATCAATCTGTAATAAAAATTTACCATTAATTGGCACTACAAAACTACTGCAAATTCGTAAAATACTCTTCTGGTTCAGTAAGTATTTTCTTATGGGGAAATAAACCTGCTATCTCAATCCAGTCTGGTTTACACATGACTCCAGATCCCAAGCAATGAGGATGACTAAGAGTACTCTGAAGTAGCCTAGCAAGCCACTTCTTTGCATTACACAGTCATGAAAATGTCTAAAACTGGACACATCACTGGGTTACGCACACACACATGGACTTTACAAAATTACACGTAGCCCAATCAAATTTGCATATTCTCTGAGGATCACAGATTGGTTACTGCACCGGAGGTCATTTGGCTTGTTGTGTCCGTGCTGACTGAAGGAGAATTCACCTAATGCATCTCCCCTATAGCCCTGCAAACATTTTGTTTGTGGATAGTTATGCAAACCACTTTTTAAAAGCTTCACTTGACCCTATTTCAATCTTGCGATCAAGCAGTACACTCCAGATTCTAACCACTCACAGTGGAAATAAAAATGCTTCCATATCACCATTGCTTCTTTTGCCAATTTACCTTAAATCTGTGCACCATTAGTAACAGCTTCTCCTAATCCAAAATGTCCAGGCCACTCAGTTTTGAATGTCTTAATCAAATCTCCCCTCAATCTTCCCTTCAAATACAGCAACCTCAATTTCACCAATATTTCTACATAACTGAATCTCTGGAACCTTTCTCATAAACCTTTTGTGCATTCTCTGTCTGTCTTTCCATCTTTCCTAAAGTGTGGCATCCAAAGCTGGATGCAATACTCCAGTTGAGGTCTAACAAAACTTCTCAAGTAAAACAAAGAACTGAGGGTGCTGGAATCTGGAACAAAAGTAGAAACTGCAGTAGAAACCCAGCAGATCTGGCAGCTTCTGTGGAGAGGAAAAAAAGTTAAACATTTTGAGTTTAGTGGCCCTTCTTCAGAACCAGAGAGTGGTCAGAGACTGAGGGCAACATGATGGCTCAATGGCTAGCACTACTGTCTCACAGTGGTGGATGAATTTGCACATTCTCCCTGCGTCTGCATGGGTTTCCTCCGGGTGCTCCAGTTTCTTCCCACAATCCAAAGATGTGCAGGTTAGGTGGATTGGCTATGCTAAACTGCCCATAACGTCAAAGTTAGGTGAATTAACCATGTGAAATGCAGGGTTACAGGGACAGGATTATGGGAGTGGATCTGGTGTGGACTTGATGAGCCAAATGGCTTGCTTCCAAACTTGGGGTTCTATGATTCTATTCTACTGGTAAAGCATCAGATCAATAGCCTAGGTGCAGAATCATGCCTTTAAGATAACATTTCAGACTTAGCCAAGATATTTGGCTATATCCTATTCTAACTGAGATGGCAGCACTCTGTCAGAAGTGTACAGTCAGGAGGAAGTGGCCCCTCAGCATTCCCAAGAAGCCTCATAGTATGAAGTCAAAAATGGATGAGACTGATTGCCACCTACCACCCAATGCTCAGTTAATGAACTGGTACTACATGTAGAATATCAAGGACACAATTTGGGGACTACAATGTTCATCACCAAGAATGGTTCCTGGCAGTGTAAGGGCATATTTGCCAGACTGGACTTGTGACAGGTTGTGGAGAGAGCAAAGGGACAGAAAAACTTAGTTAACCTCAACGTTATAGGTCTGTCACAGATGTATCTGTCCATGATCATATCAGTAGGAGTGACCACTTCACAGCTTTCAGAGGACGCCCTCTGTCATGTTGCATGACATCACGATTGTGTTAACTGGGTAATTTTTGAACTGATCTAGCTGCTCAAAACTGGGCATCCAGGAAATGCTATGGGCCACCAGCGCCAGAATTTTATTCATCTTAATATTTAACTTAACCATCCAGTATTATCACTGTACCATCACTATCAAGTCATGAGACCAATCCTCTTCAACATGTGTAGAACAGCATTCCGAGGCAGCACGAGATAAAAATGATCTGCCACCATGGGTGATGCTTCAACACAACACATGCATGCTAAACAACAGAAGCAGCACACAGTAGACAGAGTAAACTAGTCCCACGCCATCCGAGATAAAGTTTTAAGTAAAAACCGAAGAACTGCGGATGCAAAAAAAGACCCTGACCTACCTGTTGCCTACCACTTCAACACACCACCCTGCTCCCAGGCCAACATCTCTGTCTCTGGCTTGCTGCAGTGTTGGGCTTCACTAGAACACAAGCTGGAGGAACAACACCTCATTTTCCTCTTGGGAACTCTACAGCCCTCAGGACTCGATACTGGGTTCAATAACTTTCGTGCCTAAACTATCCCATGTCCCAGACTCCTCCCCCACACATCAGGCCTTGTTACCACATAGCCTGCCATTACACACCGCCTGTTGTTAGTCACTAACAGTCCCCATTAACAACTATTCACCCTCCTAGTCTGATTGTTAGCAACTCCTTTGTCCAACTGTCTCTCTCTCTCTTTGGGCTCTATCCTATCGTTTACTCTCTACCCCACCCACCTCCCTATTCTCTGCAAATAAACTGATGTTTTCCCAGCCACTATCAGTTCTGAGGAAGGGTCACCAGACCTGAAATGTTAACTCTGTTTTTACCTTCACAAAAGGTGCCAGACCCGCTGAACCTTTCCAGCAACTTTGTTTTTGTTCTTGAGATAAAATTTTATTCAGAACAAGTGTTAAGGCCAAAGGCCTATATGGTGTCAAGCCACAGATCAGCCATAATCTCAATGAATGGCCGTACAGGCTCGAGGGATTGAATGGCCTACTCCTGTTCCTAATGGATCAGATCCAAGCTCTGGAGTCGTGCCAAATCCATTTGAGAGTGGGAGTAGACAATTAATCAACCAGAGATGACGCGCCATGAATAATGTTGACACAGAGATGTATATGAATGTAAAGGACAATGTCGAAGTATTTGTAGCCATCTCCAACCAGAATTGCGAAACAGATGATCCATTTCTGCTCCTAAGATGCTCAGAATCATAGTAGCCAATCTTCAGTCGATTTAATTCACGTCACAAGAAATTAAAACATTGTTGATTGCATGGAATACACAGAAATTCCTGCTCACCAATCCTCCATTGGCTCTGTCAGAAAAAACTCACTTCCAGACATCATTACAGTCTTGTTCCAAAAACGGAGAAAGGCATGCAGGTGAGCGACCGTCCTTAACGAAACAATCTTTGGTCAAGCATGGCATGAAGAGCCAGAGTAAGGTTGAATTTGATGGGATTGGTTGAAAATGCTCCACTGGATAGTGTAATGAAAGGTATGTGATTTGTGTGTTTGTGTTAACATCAATTTTAGAGCTTGCATTTCAAACTAATGTTGGTTAATTTTGTGAATTGTTAGTCCGTTCTGGAACAGTGATCTAATGCAGCATGTGTCAGAGAGCAGGTCATCACAACTCCCCAGGAATGTTCATGAAAGATTGTTGATACTGTGTGGTTTATGACACAGGAAGTAAATACTGAAGGCATTAGCTTGCTTTAGGTTAGAATAATCAAGGATTGATTTTAACTTAAAAACCGAAAGATTGAAAACATTTAGGGCAATTACGGAGACCCCTGACTGGGGCAGAAGCAAATTTGGTTTCTCTCCTAGGAAATACAGGCCTGTTCATAGAAAGCTCAGTTACCTTGGTATAAGTGACTAACTTGTGAAACTTCTAGGCTGGAGCATTTGGTTAGAAATCAACAGAGAATGAAGAAACCGAGAAAGTCTAAGTCTATCCCACTTCCTACAGACAAAGGGGGTGGCCACGGGTACCCACATGGGCCCAAGCTATGCCTGCCTCTTTGTAGGCTGCGTGGAACAATCCCTCTTCCGAAGCTACACTGGCCCTATCCCCCACCTCTTCCTCGGTTACATCGATGACTGTATCGGCACCACCTCGTGCTCCCACGAGGAGCTCGAACAGTTCATCCATATCACTAACACCTTTCAGCCCAACCTTAAGTTCACCTGGGCTATCTCCGATACCTCTCTCTCCTTCCTGGACCTCTGTGTTTCTGTCTCTGGCAACTACCTGGAAACCAATATCCATTCCAAGCCTACCAACTCCCACAGCTACCTAGAATACACCTCCTCCCACCTACCCACCTTCCTACAAGAATGCCATCCCCTATTCCCAATTCCTTCGCCTCCGCTGCATCTGCTCCCGAGAGGAGGCATTCCACTCCCAGACATCCCAGATGTCCTCGTTTTTCAAGGACCGCAACTTCCCCTCCACAGTGGTGGAAAACACCCTCAACCGCATCTCTTGCATTTCCCGCAACTTATCCCTCACACCCCCTCCCCGCAATAACAACAAAGACAGAATCGCCCTCGTCCTCACCTACCACCCCACCAACCCCCAGATCCAATGCATCATCCTCCAGCACTTCCGCCACCTGCAATCAGACCCCACTACCAAAGACATTTTTCCCTCCCCACCCTTATCTGCTTTCCGGAGGGACCACTCTCTCCGTGTCTCCCTTGTTGGCTCGACACTCCCCATCCAGCCCCACCACCCCCTGCACCTTTCCCTGCAACCGCAGGAAGTGCTACACCTGCCCCTACACCTCCCCCCTCACTCCCATGCTCAGTTCACGACAAACAACTATACCTCCCAGTTGCGAACCATTTCAACTCCCCACCCCACTTCTTGGACGACATGTGCATCCTGGGCCTCCTGCAGTGCCACAATGATGCCAGCGGAAGGTTGCAGGAACAGCACCTCATATTTCGCTTGGGGACCCTGCAGCCCAATGGTATCAATGTGGACTTCACAAGCTTCAAAATGCGGCCCCCGACCACATCCCAGAACTAGCCCAGCTCGTTCGCGCCTCCCTAACCCGTCTGTCCTTTCTCCCACCTATCCACTCCTCCCACCTCAACCCCCACCTCCTACTTACAAGCCTCATCCCCACCTCCTTGACTTGTCCATCTTCCCTGGATGGACCAACCCCCACCCTAACTCCCCACCTACACTCCCCTTTACTGGCTCCATTCCTGCCTCCTTGACCTGTCCGTCTCCTCTCCACCTATCTGTGCCTTTATCCATCTTCCATCTGCCTCCCCCTCCCTCTCTATTTATTTCAGAATCCCCTTCCCCTCCCTCATTTCTGAAGAAGGGTCCAGACCTGAAACATCAGCCTTCCTGCTCCTCTGATGCTGCTTGGCCTGCTGTGTTCATCCAGCTCTACATCTTGTTATCTTAAAGTCTAAGCTTTCTGTTTTATGAATATTTCAGATAAGCAGACTTCACAATTAACAGGATAGAACTGGGAAGAAGCAGTTAACTCAAACCTAAAGATTTGACATGGAAGGATAATTTCTTCAGGTTTGAAATGCTGCAAGGTAACAGTGTTGGGGAACAGATGTGATTTTGAAAGCTCTTAAAACACACAGAAAAATAAGTTTTTATATTTAGATACCATGGTTTGTCATGAGCAATATTATTATTATTATAGTTACACATCAATAATTGTTAAGAAAATCTGCAGGTTTATGTCCCCATGTTTCAGTGAGTGATTACTTTAAATGAACAAAATATGATCCATTAAGCAAATTTCAGTCTGGCATCCGACTTGTCCAATAGAAACATCAGCTGGGATCAAAACAATAGAATCATTCCTAACAAGCAGGAAACTTGTTGTGGTTGTTGGAGGTCAAGGACATTAGCTCCAGGAATTCCTTTGTGATGTGTGTTTCGTCCAATGATCTTTGGTTTCTACATCAACGACCTTGTATTCTAAGTGGGGACATTAATTGATGACTGCAGTGTTCAAGCCAATTTGCAATGCCTCAGATAATAAAGATACCTGTCCCCCAATGGAGCAATACTTAAACAGCATTGAGATAAGGAACATTTGCAGCTCACAAGTGCTAGAAATGACCATCTCCAACAAAGGCAGTGTCAACTTAACTCTCTTAACATTTAAAGGCATCGCCATTGTTAAATTTTCCGTCATCCTGGACAGCAGTGTCCAGAAAGTAAACCGGACCAGATCAGAAATATGAAGGCAACAGCTATACCAGCAGTTCAGAAGTTGGGCAATATGCATCCAGTGACTCACTAATGCCTGTCCACCATTTACAAGGTTCAAGTCAGAAGCATGATGAAATACTCACTTTTTAGCTGGATAAGCACAGCTCCAACAATGCTCAAGGAGCTTGACAACATCCAGGTCAAAGTGGCACACCATCTCCCACCTTAAACATTCACTTACTCCACAAAACAGCACAGAGTTGCTGCAGTGTTAACCACTCACAAGATGCACTGTCGGAACTCTCAAAAGTTCCTTCAATGGCACCTTCCAAACCTATGACCTTGCACGCCCTAATGGCAAGGGCTGCCACCACCACCACCACTTCCAAGTCTCACACCACCTTTATAAAAATATATTGCCTCTCTTTCATCATTGCTGGGTCAAAACCCTGAAACTCCCGAGCTCAGTGCACAGGTGAGAAAACAGTGCTTCTGAAAGGTATCCCACTAGTACCTTCTGAAGAGCAATAAGAGGGATGAACAACAATACTTGTCACAGTATTCTCCTATCCCATTGAATGAGTAAAACAAAATCTTGTGTTATGTAGTTTGAAACAATGACAACACTGGACGAGCAAAAACAACTGCATGCTCAAACTGCTCCCCCTTTGTCCAGTTCAAATGGTCACGGAGCAAATGTTTAATTATTCATTTTCCACATCAACTGTTATGTTTCACTGAAATACAAGTGAAAGTGCTGTATCTTACTATTTCAATACAAGAGTTGACTTCAAGTTGGTTTTGTTAGTCAGATTATCTAAGCAAAAAATTACTCAAGCACAATTTCAAACTTTCCAAAGTTTCAGAAATTCATATTGATAGCGTGGCGCATCCAAGAACAGTCCCCACAATAATCAGAGGAGGTCGGTCAACTTAAAAATCAAGAGCACAAGAATCATTTGTATTTGCAAGTATGAAACACTTGTAATGAAAAATAGTACAGAAACAGAAGATTTGCCTGCAGAAAACTCTCTCATATCTGTCCACACATCTGTTAGAATAGCAATTAATGTTCTGATTGGCCTCAGGGCTCTTAAAAGAGGAAGGAAAGTATTTCACTGGGGTTTCATTGCTGTTTCTGATTCTGCAATATCTGGGAAACAGGACTGGAGTTGGCTATGATGCCTGTGAAAGTTAAATAACGAGCTAGCAACAAAAATGGACACTTTGATGAGGAAAGAGTAGTAGTCTCAGAAATAAATCCCAGCGAGAGTTAGCAACTTCAGGACAGAAAACAAACCAAAAACATGAATTTATTAAAACCCTCTTTTCACAAAGCAAAATGTCTCCAATTGTATTCATTTCACATCCAGCCAGGATTTGACTGTTCCCTTTCTTTGATCACTGACGCACAAGTTCAGACATAAGGTAAGGATGGTTTCAAGATGTAGGTGTCCAATTTCAAAAAAAAAAGTAGGATGAGAATTACTTCAGTTAAACCTAGGCTGAACCTAGATTGAACACAAGTTAAAACAAAAATGACATGAAACAAGTTTTTAATCTGACAACACATCTCCAAATAATGAAACAAACATTGAGTTTCACAATTTTCTAAATTCTTCCTTATTAAATTTCCCTAATGCAGTGTGACTTAGAAACTTAAATTGTCTCACGATAGGTGGCTGAATGAAATTTCTACTTCAGTGGTAACAGACACATTTAAATCTGGACAAGAACTTGGATCTGCAGAACACAAGCGGTTAGCAGTTTGTTAAAACTGCCGAAGTACGTATAATAATCCTATGTGACAATGAATGAAGTGAATCACACAACGCCTGGAGATGTATAGACTTCAATGCAACGTTTCCCTTCAGTATATTTGTGAGAATATATCAAGTCCCAATAAAACTCTAAGTCAAATATTTCTAGCATCTGCCGTGTTTGTTTTACTGTGGCTAACAGAATGGATTTTTCTTCATCTAAAAATTTTGATCAAAGCAACTATTAAAAGTTAGTATTACAAAAATATCAACTGTCTCAATCTTTCGTCCTGAGGCCATTTTAACTATTGATGCCAATTGCACATGAATGTAACATTCAATATATCATGCAGCATCAAAGTTATGAATTCAGCCTTGGAAGTGCACAACATAATGAACATGCACTGAAGTACCATGAATATTCCGAAGTACAAATAAACTTACATTTCAATAAAAATGGATCCAAAAGGCAGGATTCCACCCAGGCATACAATAACAGCTGGCTCCATGAACCTATAAAACAAGACAGAAATTAGCAATAGTCAATTTAACACAGGATGTCAAAAGTGTCAATTGCTGATCTGGCACTTTCCAGAAGAGATTCCTACTATGGAGATGCTTTTTCTTTTGGTTGTGATCCACATTCTTTGGCCCAGCAAGGGTAGAACGTTAACAGCTTTTGCATATTTTTACCAACAGAGGAAGGATTCTTTTTTCACTCCAATGAAGAAAACTGAATTTTTTTCTCAAATCTTGTGAGAGCACTGAAGTAAAGCTGGATAAACATTGTTTTCCACAATTCACTCATCATTAATACAAGCCTATTAAAAATGTTAAATTACTAGCATAAGCACCCTGTTGCATGCTACTGAGGGCTATAAGCAAATACGCGACAGCTGCAACTACATTGTATCAAGTCTTCCATAGACTGGAGATAATAACTAAGTCAGGCTGAAACATTGGTTATGGTGGGGATGGGGGTGGTGTGGCGGCAGAGAAAAATCAATCAGATCTGAAATCGCTAGAGTTCTTAAAACAAGAGGTCTGTGACCACTTATTTTTCATTCCCTTCCTTTTTGAAGCTGGCTTAATTCTTGCATTTTCACTGCTTGAGATAATTTCTCAGTCACGCAGCAATTCATCTTTCTCAAAGTTCGTTCATATAAAATAATCCTAAATTGTTAACCTCTAACTACATTATGACAGTTCATATTTAGGACTCTTAGCTTCTTTCTCCTAGTTCTCTACCTCCCTCATTTTAAAGGGTATGCTACTTTAGTTTCTGAACAAGCAAGACAGGGGTCATAAGTTCAAGTCATGGCAAATCACAAATCTGAATTTGATAAATTGCCTCTCAACATCCTCTGAAGTGGCCTGGGCAAGTTAGTAGTAAAACCACAACCTACAATAAATGCAGGCCTGACGATATAACAAGAATGAAGTCCAATTATTCAGCTTTATAAAGGACGAATTCAAACATTAACTAATTTTTCTTAAAAACTGAAAGACTAGCATGTAAATAATACCTTTCACAACTTCGGGACATTCCAACCCGCTTCACCCCAAAAATATTTTGGCTCAGATTTTCTTCTGACCAGAAAGTCATAATGCCAGTTTTGATCGAAGTTGTGCATGGGAACCCTGTAAAGGCTCTCCAAAGAAATTGTCCAGGAAACTGAATGTTCCACTGGGCAGTTCCTCGACAGCTGGAACCCTCAAAGTCTCAGTTTAAATTGGATTTGTTGGATGTTTTTGATACGATTAGGTAAAATAGTTATGCAGGAAAAGTTAGATTACTAAATGCCCGAGTAACTATTAAACTGGCCTCTTACTTATCTCTCACATCCTAAATATACCTCCTCCAGAACCCTTACAGCACCCAGACCCTAAACCAACCTCTGCACAACTGCTAGACCCATATCCCCTCAGATCTGACACCTACACTTTCCACCCAGTCTGCTGGGCCAGATTTCTCCTGATCACCCACCCCAACCTGCCCTAAACACTGCATTACTTAACTTGCCACCTTACACACTACCCCTTTTCCCATTTGACATGTTGCTCACCTGGTATCTTACCACTTCCGCAGCTGGCACCCTATTCTTCCAATACCTTAACACCACATTTACCTTATGTACCTACTGTTTTACTGCAGCCGTCAAAGCGGCTGTCAGGATGTTTAAATTTCAAACTAGGGCAGCTGAAAGCTGTGAAAAGGGGGTCCAGTTTGCCCTGACAATTCTTGTAGTAGGTAGCGGCAAGATCAATCAGATATTTAACGTGAATTGGATTTTTACCTGAGAAGGATGGCAAAGGAAGAGAAGATCATGCAAGGCTATGGGAAGAAGTGGTAGGAAAATGGTGCTTTTTTCTCATTTAGAGAGCTTCCACAGATGTGAAAGGTCAAAGGGCCTCCTTCAGTGCTTTAGCAACTCTGTGCTTCTAGGAATGATGCTTTTCAATAGATAAATAACACCTAGAACAGAGGAAGATCTCTTCTCTTAAAGCACTATCAAACCTTTTACATGTATATGATACATTGGCAGATGTATTTCGTAATGTAATACTAAATACTATTTAGTATTTCATTTGAAAGAGGCGACTTCAGACAGTTCCTTAATAGTCCAATGGAAGTTTCAGCTGTTTTAGGTGCTCAAGTCTTCTGGGTGGGACTTAAAGCCATAATCTTTGGGTAATACCTTTCAGGTACACATGCTAACAGCCCAACTATGTCTTTCTATTTTTTTTTAAACATATGAAATAATAATTTGTGCTAGGCAATGAAGTATGACTCATGTCTACACTATAGCAATAGGAAAAAGCCAATGAAACTTGCAAAACTGATCACTTTCCTCTATAGAGTCACCCCTCAACCTCCTATGCTCCAGGGAAAAAGATCTATCTGGCCTCTCCTTACAACACAAACCCTCCATTCCCAGCAACATCCTGGTAAATCTTTTCTGAATCCTCTCTAATTTAACAATATCCTGCCTACAGCAGTGTGACCAGAAGTGCATATAGAACTCCAGAAGAAGCCTCAATGTCCTGTACAACATCAACGTGACATCTCAACTCCCATACTCAAAAGAGACCATAAGACATACGAGCAGAAATTATGGGCCCATTCAGCCCACCAAATCTGCTCTGCCATTCAATCATGGCTGATAAGTTCTTCAATCCCATTCTCCTGCTTTCTCCCTGTAACCTTTGATCCCTTAACAATCAAGAACCTATCTATCTCTGTCTTAATATACAAAATGACCTGGCCTCCACAGCCTTCCGTGGCAATAAATTCCACAGATTCATCACACTCTGGCTGAAGACATTTCTCCTTATCTCTGTTCTAAAGGCTCTTCCCTTTACTCTAAGGCTGCACCCTCCGATCCTAGTCTCTCCTGCCAATGGAAACATCTTCCCAATGTCCACTCTGTCCAGGCCTTTCACTATTCTTTAAGTTCCAATTAGATCCCCCCTCGTGCGTCTAAAATCAATTGCGTATAGACCTGGAGTCGTCAAACATCTCTGTGTTAAGCCTTTCATTCCTGGGATCACTCATGAACCTCCTCTGGAATTGCTCCAGGGCCAGTACATCCTTTGTAAGGTACAGGGCCCAAAATTGCTCACAATACTCCAAATGTGGTCTGACCAGAGCTTTATAAAGTCTCAGAAGTACGTCCCTGATTTTATATTCTAGTCACCACAAGATAAATGCCAACATTGTAATTGCCTTCCTAACTATCGACTCAACCTGCAAGTTTACCTTAAGGGAAACCTGGACTAGGACTCCCAAGTTCCTTTCCACTTCAGATTTCTGAATTTTCTCCCCATTTATAAAATAGTCCATGTCTCTATTCTTCCTACTAAAGTGCATGACCTCACACCTTCCCACATTGTATTCCATCTGCCGCTACTTTGCCCACTCTAACCTAAATCTTTCTGCAGCCTTCACCAGACCTCTTCAATACTACCTGTCCCTCCATCTATCTTTGAATCATCTGCAGACTTAGCCATAATACCTTCAAGTCCTTCACCTAGATAATTAATACATAAAGTGAAAAGTCAAGGTCCTTGTGGAACACCACTAGTCACCAGCTTCCACCCTGAGAAGGAACTTTTTAAATCTCCACTCCCTGCTTTCTGCCAGACAACTTATCTTCTATCCATGCTAGTACCTTGTCTCTAACACCATGGGGCTTTATCTCACTCAGCAGCCTCTTGTGCGGCACCTTATCAAAGGCCTTCCAGAGGTCCGGATAGATAACACCCATTGGGGTCTTCTTGGTCCAACGTGCTCGTTACCACCTCAATGAAGTCTAACAGATTTTCAGACATGATCTCCCCTGAATGAAACTATGCTGTCTTTGCCCTATTTTGCCAAGCACTTCCAAGTTTTCAGAAATCTCATCCATCACAATGGACTCCAAAATCTTTCCAACGACCCAGGTCAGGCTAATTGGCCTACAAATTTCCTGCCCTTTGCCTTATTCCCTTCTTAAACAGGGGGATTACATTAGTGAGTTTCCAGTCCTCTGGGACCCTCCCCGACTCCAGTGATTCCCGAAAGATTACTACTAATGCTTCAATTATCTCTTCGGCTATTTCCTTCAGTAATCTGGGATGTTGCCTATCTGGTCCAGGTGATTTATCCACCTTAAGACCTTTCAGTTTTTCTAGCGCCTTCTCCTTAGTGATGGCCACCATACTCACCTCTGCACCCCAACTCTCGGAGTTTTGGGATATTACTCATGTCTTCCACCATGAAGACTGATGCAAAGTACTTATTCAGTCCCTCAGCCATTTCTTTGTTTCCCATTACTTCTCCTCCAGTGGCCCAATATCCAGTTTTGCCTCTCTTTTGTCCTTTATATATCTAAAGAACCTCTTGCAATTTGTTTTTATATTACTGACTAGCTTACCCTCATATTTAATCCTCTCCCTGCTTATTTCTTTTCTCGCTGATTCTGTTCATCTTTGTAGGCTTCCCAATCCTCTGGCTTCCCACTGTCCTTTACCACATTATATGCTTTCTCTTTTGCTTTTATGGTGTCCCTGACTTCCCTTGTCAGCGATGGTTGCAAGATCCTCTCTTTGTTATGCTTCTTTTCCTAGGGATGAATTTCTGCTGTGTCCCCCGAATTACTCCCAGAAACTCCTGCCATTGCTGTTCCAGTGTCTTTCCTGCTAGGCTCCTCTCCCAGTCAATTCTGTAATTGCCTTTATTCATCTGTAATTCCATCACATTTGATTTCACCTTCTCCCTCTCCAACTGCAGAGTAAGTTCTATTGTATCATGGTCACTGCCTCCTAAGGGTTCCCCTCACCTTAAACTCCCTTATCACGTCTGCCTCATGGCACAACATTAAATCCAGATTTACCTGTTCCCTACTGGCTCCAAAAGGCCATCTTGCGATCCACTACCAGCCCGATTTTCCCAGACCACTTGCATACTAAAATCCCACATGATCAGTGTAATCTTGCCTTTCTTATATGCCTTTTCTATCTCTTGGTGTATCCTGTGCTCCAAATCGTGACTAACGTTAGGAAGCCTGTACACAACTCTCATTATGGTTTTTTCATTTTTACATTTTGTGGTTCCTCAACTCTGCCCACACAGATTCTACATCATCTGACCCTACTCTGTTTCTTGCTATTGATTTAATTTTATTTCTTACTAATAAGACAATCCCACACCCTGCCCACCTGCCCGTCTTTTCAACAGGATACATATCCTTGAATATTTAGCTCCCAATCCTGATCCACTCGCAGTCACGTTTCGATGATGTCCACCATATCATTCCTACCAATTTTGATCTGCGCCAGAAGCTCATTTACCTTATTTCGTATACTGCGTGTATTCAGATACAACACATTCAGTCCTGTACTGACTGTCCCTCTTCTCATTGCCATTCATTTATCCGGTGTACTTGAAGTTTGATTCCTAACCCTTTCCAAACACACTGTGCCATTTTGTGTGCTGGAGACTTTAAATAACCTCTCCTGAGTTCTCTCTTTTCATATTTTTCCACACAGTTGAATCCACTCCCACAGATGTTAACCTGCTGCTTTGTTTCCCATTGGCCATTCTACTTCTTGGCATTTTACCATTCCCTTTCCCACCCGCCATTTTCTAGTTTAAAGTCCTTTTGACCACCCTATTTACCCTTTTCGCTAGAACACTGGTCCCAGCTCTGTCTAGGCCCCTAACAGATCCTTCCTGTTCCAAAACTGATACTAGTGCTCTATGAAAATGAATCAGTCTTTCCATAGAAGAGGCGTTGCTGTGCCTTCTTAACTGTCGCATCTACATAGGAAGTCCAGGACAGGTTTTCAGTTATCGTGACTCCAAGGCACGTGACGCTCTCCATGCTCTCAACGCCAGTTCCAATGATGTAGATGGGAGCAAGTTCTCCATCTTTCTTTCTGATGTCAATGATTAGTTCTTCAGTTTTGCCGACGCTGAGAGAGAGGTTGTTTCCACTGCATCATGTCACCAAGCCCTCTATCTCCCTTCAGTATTTTAACTTGTCGTTGTTAGATATCTGTCCCACTATGGCAACATGGCCAGCGAACTTGTAGACCGCATTCATTCGGAATTTGGCAACATGGTTGTGGGGGAGTACAGGGAGTACAGGGAGTACAATGGGGGGCTGAGGACACATCCTTGGGGGGCTCCAGTGTGAAGTGTTATTGCGGAGGTGCAGTTATTTATCTTCACTGATTGCAGTTTTTGGGTCAGAAAGCGGAGGATCCAGTTGCAGAGGGTGGAGCCGAGACCAAGGTCACAGAGTTTTGAGATCAGTCTGGAGGGAATAATGGTATTGAAGGCGGAGCTGCAGTCAATGAGCAGGAGTCTGACGTAGGTGTCTTTGTTGTTCAGATGTTTCGGGGATGAGTGCAGGGCTACGGATTTGGCATCTGCTGTGGACCTGTTATGTCAGTCGGCAAATTGTAGGGGATCAAGACAGGCTGGGAAGACTGGAGTTGATGTGGGCCATGACCAGCCTCTCAAAACACTTCATGATTATTGAGGTCAGAGCCACTGGGCGGTAGTCATTAAGATACATTGCATGTGCTTTCTTGGGTACGGGGATGATGGTGGTCTTCTTGAAGCAGGTGGGGACTTCGGCTTGTAGGAGGGAGAGGTTGAAGGTGTCAGTGAATACCTCTGCCAGTTGGGTCGCACAGGAAATGAGTGCTCGGCAAGGGACACCGTCCGGGCCCATCGCTTTCCTTGGATTGACTCCCAGGAAGACCAATCTGATGTCTGCAGCAGTGACAGATGGAACAAGTGTGTCTGGGGCTGTGGGCAGGTGTCACTGCATATCTTCTCCATCACCAAGATTGCCTCCTTACATCCATTATCTTGAACTCATCCATACTCAGCTGCTCATATGCTAACATTCCCCTCTCCTGTTCACCCTATCAGTGATCTATACTGGTTCTTAATTCAAACGATGCCGCAGTTAAAAAGGTTCTGATCATTGTTTTTAAATTTTTCTGATTTTTGCCATTGCCATCTCTTCATCTCCAGCCCTACAATTTTCAGAGATGATTGCACTCATCCAATTCTGGCCTTTGTTGTCTCTTCCCCCACTCTATGATTCTAACCACTCCAATAAGATTTTGGGTAATCCAAAATGAAAGACAGAAAAAAATTGTGGCTGTAAGTGATGCTCCTTCTTTGAGGTATTTTCAGCATTGGAGTTGACTTCCTTGAATTCTAGGAACAGTAATTACTGTTTTATAAACTGTTGCATTGCTAGATAGATAGACAAAGGCAGTGACCACATGGGAAGTAAATCAAACAGATAAAAAAAGCTGCACTGCTGTCTGATGCAGCAGTGAATCTGCACAGTTGATAGTTCTGCTTTTTGATTTCAAGTAGGTCGTTTCCCCAGGGTTGGGGAGTCCAAAACTAGAGGGCATCGGTTTAAGACGAGAAGGAAAAGACTTAAAAGGGACCTAAGGGACAACTTTTTCATGCAGATGGTGGTGCATGTATGAAATGAGCTGCCAGAGAAAGTGGTAGAGTCTGGTAGAATTACAACATTTAAAAAGGCACCTGGATAGGTATATGAATAGGAAGGGTTTAGAGAGATATGGGCCAAATGCTGGCAAATGGGACTAGATTTATTTCAGATGTTTGGTCAACATGGACAAGTTGGACTGAAGAGTCTACTTTCATGCTGTACATTTCTGACTCTGACTAGCTATTGTGCCCCCACCTACCTCAGTCTTAAGCTCTGGAATTGTCTCCAGAAACATCTCCACCTCTCTTTTCTTTCCCAAAATATTTCTCAAAACCTGCCTTTTTAACCAGACTTGTAGCCATCTGTCCAAAGTTATTTTCTATGGATAAGTGTTATATTTTTGACAATTGTTCTTCCATTTACCGTTCATCAGTAGTTTGAACATCTGCTCACGTACTCAGTAATATATGCCCAGACTAGGCCCACATGGAACAGCCTCCTGTGACAACATTCTACAGGATACACAAGGTTGATTCTGAACAGTATAGCTGACGTCATGAAGAAAGAGAAGCAGTGGCATAGAGGTTACGTCATTGTACTAGCAACCCAGAGTGCCAGGCTAATAATCTGGGGGAACACTGACAAAGAGTCATATCGAGCTTGAAACTTTAATACTGGTTCTCTCTCCACACACATTGCCAGACCGCTGAGTTTCTGCAACTTTCTGTTGTAGTGTTCTTGGGCAGAGTTTGAGTCCTTCTCTAACAGATGGATGAAACTTGAAATCAAAATCTGAAACTTAAATCTAGTCTAATGGTGATCCTGTTGTCAATTGTAGTAAAGACCTGTCTGGTTCAGTAATGTCCTTTAAGGAATGCAATCTACTGTACCTGGTCTGGCCTACATGTGACTCCAGGGCTACAGCAATGTGGTTGACTTTGAACTACCTTCTCAAATGACTCAACAAGCCATTCCGTTCAAGGGCAATTAGAGATAGGCAACAAATGTTGGTTTTGCCAGTGATGCCATTTCCCATGCAAGAATTAAACAAAACACTTTTGAAGGTGTCCAATGTCATTTCAACAATACAAGTGAAACTGCAACCTGCTCAGAATGTCTCAGTAAAATTTAGCTCCACACGTGGAATACTGGAGTTTTAACAGATCTGAAACATGGAAAAACAAAAGCAATTCACATATTTTAACTTTTGAAGAACAAATCATCCATATCCCCATATTTAATGCTTTTCCTTCGTACTCACCACTTCTTTTCTGGAATTGGGCGTGGTACTGCATTAACACGACATGGAAAGTTGGGCTGCCCTGACATGTTCCGACCAAGAATAGTGCCCACCAAGTTCAGTGGGAGGATGACAAAAAAACAGATGCAGCACACAGCAACCTTTGCGAAGAAAAAGAATATATAAAAAATAAGCTCAACTTCCTGCATTCGTTACTCATATTGCATGTTGGAAACATTTTGATAGACTGTAATTCGAAATCAGAGAGCGCAGGACCCACTAAGATCATGTACAGGTAATGGATAACTGAGACTGCTATACAGTCTTTATAAAAGCTGAGCTCAATCCATAAAGATGGAGATTATTCAGAATTTCCCAGTACGACATAGGAAGGATTAAAGGTCACAATGGATCAATTAAGATTGGAAGATTCAAATATAAGAACAGAAATCATTCAGATATGAACTTAGCTTAAAAAATCCTAACATCGCAAAGCCTCCAAGTGATCTGCAATGTCTATTCCTGATCACTAAGCCTACTTTTAAAACAAGAAGTGTTCTCTCGGTCTAGGCTGTTATAGATGGAAACATCGGCCATGAGTCTCTCTGTCATTCTTGGATTTTAAAATGTGGAAAAGCTTATTCTTGGTCTTTTTCTTAAAAAAGAAGAACTCTGGCCTCAGGTTTTTGTCCTTTATTGTACCACTTCCTGCTCACAAAACATGCCTGAAACATCACTGCTTATTCACAGCGAATCCAACAGAAGCTTCCCAGCAATATTTAGATTAATAAAACAACTTAAAATAACACAAGTGCAGTTTAGATTGGAACGTCATGTCAGTCCTGGCAAAACACAATAACCTACATCTGGTTCACTGAGGAAAAAGATCTGACATAGTGAATGGAAAAGAAAAAGGAAGTTCAATTAGGTGTCCTTGGTTAATTCACTTATCCAACGTGAGATCCTCTGTCCACCATTAGAAAGACAGCATACATGCGCCATCCAGAGGCAGTGTAAGGCAACAGCAGTGCCTAAGTAGCACTCAAAAACAGAGGTTCTTAAGGCAACAAGGGGAACTTTATACTGCCGACTTTTCGCTGTTGATGTATCCATGTGGTTTTCTCATATTTATCTTAATTGATAAGCTCAGTATTCCGATCTTAACTCAGGGTTGTATGGTTGAGAAGAGATCGAGTGCTTTGGAAGCATCATCGACAGCCATGGGTGAGGTGCTGGAAGACTGACTAATGTGGTGCCATTATTTTAAGAAGGGTGGTAAGGAAAAGCCAGAGAACTATAGACCGGTGAACCTGATGTCACTGGTGGGTAAGTTCTGGAGGGGACTCAGAGGGGGACAGGACTTACATGCACTTAGAAAGGCAAGGACTTTAAGGATAGTCAACATATAGTCAACATATCTGTGGGCATGGGAAATCATGTCTCACTAATTTGACAAAGAAGATTGAGGAGGGGAGAGTGGTAGACGTCATCTATATGGACTTCAGCAAGGCATTCGACAAGGTTCTGCATGGTGGACTGATTAACAAGATTAGATCATGTGGCATCTGAGGGAGCTAGCCAATTCGACACAAAATTGGATTGAAGGCAGAAGATAAAGGATGGTGGTGGAGGGCTGTTTTTTGGACTGGAAGCCTGTGACCAGTGGTGTGCCACAAGGATCGGTGGTGGGTCCACTGTTCTTTGTCATTTATATAAGTGATTTGGATGTGTATATAGGAGGTACGGTTAGTAAGTTTGCAGATGATACCAAAAGTCGTGGTGTAGTGGACAGTGAAGGAGGTTACCTAAGAGTACAACAGAATCTTGATCAGATGGCCCAATGGGCTGAGGAGAGGCAGATGAAGTTTAATTTAGATAAACGTGAGGTGTTGCATTTTGGTAAGGCAAACCAGGGTAGGGCGTATACCGTCAATGGTGGGCCTGGGGTACATTGCCAAGCAGAGAGTTCTGGGGTGCAGGTGCATAGTTCCTTGAAAGTGGAATCATGGGTGGCAAAGGTGGTGTTTGGCATAATTGCCTTCATTGGTCAATGCATTGAGTATGCATGTTGCAGCTGTACAGGACATTGGTGAGGCCACTTTTAGAATTCTGCATTCAATTCTGGTCTCCCTGCTACAGGAGAGATATTGTTAAACTTGAAAGGGTTCAGAAAAGATTTACAAGGATGTTGGTGGGATTGTAGGGTTTGGGATGAAGAACTGGCTGGGGCTTTTTTCCTTAGAGTGTGACAGGCTGAGGGGTGACCTTACAGAGATTTATAAAATCTGACAGACATGGATAGGGTAAATAAGCGAGGTCTTTTTCCTGGGGTGGGGAGTCCAAAACTAGAGGGTTAGAGGGGAAGCTTAAGGGAAACTTAAGGTTAGAGAGGAAGATTTAAAAAGGGATCCAAGGGACAACTTTTTCATGCAGAGGGTGGTGCATGTACAGGCTGAGCTGCCAGAGGAAGTGGTGGAGATGGATACAATTACGACATTTAAAAGACTTCTGGATGGGTACATGAATATGAAGGGTTTAGAGGGCCAAATGCTGGCAAGTGGGGCTAGATCTAGTTTAGGATATCTGTTCGGTATGAATGAATTGAATTGAAGGGTCTATTTCCATGCTGTATAAGTCTATGACGCAACGACACGAAGCAAAAGCAAAAACTCGCTTTTATGTAGCATCTTTTACAAACATCAAATTAAATAAAAAGGGCTTATAAACAGACAAATCCCCTGGCCTGGATATGTTGCATCCCAGGCTGCTGTCGGAGGTAAGGCAGGAAATTGCAGGGCCCTGAGACATATTTTTAATTCCTCTCTAGCCACAGGGTAAGTGCCAGAGGACTGGAGAATGGCTAATGTAGTTCCACTTTAAGAGAGGTGGTAGAGATAAACCAGGAAATAACCGGTGAGCCTCATGTCAGTGGTAGGAAAACTACTGCAGAAACTTCTGAAGGAATGAATTAATACCGACTTGGAAAGGCATGGGTTAAATAGGGGTTGTCATCATGGCTTTGTGAGAGGGAGATTGCGCCTAACAAATTTGATAAAATTTTTTGAAAATGTGATTAAGTGCGTGGATGTCAGTTGATACAGTTTATATGGATTTTAGCAACGCTTTAAACAAGGTCCCACATGGGAGGCTGATTGAGAAGGTTAAAGCACATGGAATGAAGGGAAACTTAGTGAGATAGAGTCTAAACTGGCTTAGTATTGGTACGCAAGGGATAGTGGGTAGAAGGATGTTTGAGTGACTGGAGGTTGGTCTCCAGTGGTGTACCACAAGGATCAGTACTAGGATCCTTATTGTTTGTTATAAACAGAAATGATGTAGATGAAAAGTGGGGAGAATATTAAGCAAATTTGCAGATGACACCAAGATTGGGGGAGTGGTCAATAGCAAGGAAAATGGTTTTAAGTTTCAGGAAGATTATAGATGGTTTGCTCATCTGACCAACCTAATGACAGGTGGTATTTAACCATGTTAAATGCGAGGTGATGCTCTTTGGAAGGAGGAACAAGATGGGAGAGTATTAAATGAATGACAGGACACTTGGTAGCTTAGAGGAACAGAGGAATCTTGGGGTTATTATTCACAGATCCCTGAAGTTGGCAGAGCACATGAATAGGATGGTTAAGGCGGCATATTGGATGCTTGCTTTCATCAGGTTTGGCAAGAAGGTAATGTTGGAGGTGTACAGAACGCTGGTCAGGCCACAACTGGAGTACTGTGTGCAGTTCTGGTCACGTCACTACAGGAAGTATACGATTGCACAAGTGGGTACAGAGGATGTTCACCAGGACGCTTCATTCCAGGCAACAACTCAGCTGTAAGGAGAGATTGGATAGGCTTGGACGGTTTTCTTTTGAGCAGGGAATTTGTTTTTGATATTCTTGCACATCCTCACAATTCTGCACAGTAACCTACCTCCTGTAGCCATCTACACCCTCTTACTTATTTTGGGTGCAGTGAAATCATGGTTTCATCATCTCTAAAACTAAAACCATCCCCTTCAATGTGACAATGATTTTGGATTATTCAGAGGGTTTTTGAAGCAGAGACCGAGTGACAATAGTGGTTGAAGCATGATTCAGCACGGATGCTGCACAATGGAAAGCATTGAAAAGGACCATAAGAGTGGTGGTGGTAGTAGTAAGGAATAATTGGGTAGATAACAAGCAAAAGTATGCATAAAATGGGTCATTTTCAGGTTGGAAAGATGCAACAAGCAAAGTTCAAAGGCATCAGCGTTGGGGCTCCAATTATTCATAACCTTTACCAATTACCTGGACGAAGAGAAATGCATGATCAACTGGACAGATAAAACAGATTATTTAAACGGAAAAAGGTTGTAGAACTCGACCTGGAATTCTTGGTCTACAAGTCACAAAAAGGTAGCATGCAGATACAGCCAGTGATTAAGAAATGTGAAATGTTGCTGTTTATTGCAAGGGTAACTGAATATAAAAGCAGAACATAAGAACTAGGAGTAGGACTAGGCCATTCAGCCCTTCAAGTCTGCTCCACTTTTCAATTTAATCACAGCTGACCTCAGAGTGGCCTGAACTCCAATTTCCTGCCTGCTCCCGCTGACCCTTTAAATAAAAATCTGTCCACTTGCTCCTCAGAACATATTTCGTGTCCTGGCATCCAATTTACTCTATGGTAGTGGATTCCACACATTCATTACCATTTGAGAGAAGTAATTCCTCCTCATCACTGTCTTAAATTGACCATTCCTTCATCTAAAACTACAACTTCTCAGCGTAAATTGACCCCCTTAACATCCTCTCTACATCTACTTTGCTCAATCACTCTTCAAAAGCCTTTCGTCTCTGGAATTCATCTGGTAATCTTTCTTTGAACTGCCTCCAATGCAATTACATCCTTCCTCAAGTGAGGAGTCCAAAACTGTATGCAGCACTTCAGACGAAGTCTTATTAATGCCTTGTACATTTGCAACAATATTTCCTTAATTATACACTCTATTTCATTAGCAATAAATCCTAAAAGCAGGGACACTTTTCCACTGTTGTAAAGGGCATTGAGACATCTAGCCAACCTGTATGGTTTGGTCTCCTTAGAAGCAGTTCAGAGGAGGTTCAGAGGACCAATTTCTGAGAGGAGGGGTTATTTTATCAGGAAAGGTCCATATGCACTGAAGTTTATTAAGGGGCCAAATGACCTACTCCTGCTTCTAATACATATGTCTAGTGGCCTGGGAAAATATAATACAGTAACCAGTCTTTCAAGATAGCAACACAGCAAATAGAGTATTGCAATCCCATCAGACTATCAATACTTGCATCAATAAAACTAATCACAAGAAGAAAACTAGAAAATACTCTGTGTTAAAGTAGGCTAATAAATGGCAGTCAAGATGGTTTCAGCAAGAAGAGGTCCTTCCTGACAATGTGAAGCCTCTGACGAATGTTGGTCTGGCTTAATGGAACCATTCTTATAGGACAGAGGGTAAGGCGGCTTTAGGTTCAGGCCCTACCCCAGAAGGATATAACTTAACCTGATTCTTCAGCGCAACAATGAAAGTGATAGATTCCAAGGGCCACCAAATCAAACTGTCTGCAGTAAAAGATACAAAAAGTTTTACTGAAAAAACAGTGAAACCATTTGGTGTCCTGGTCAACATTTTTCTCCCAGTCAACAGCATCTTTCAAACTGGCCATTCATCTGATTGTTTTTGAGACCTTGGCTGCTTTGTACGTCTAAAATATAGGTGACCATATTGCCCAAGTAATTCGTCAGCTATGAAGTATTTTGGGATATTCTGAGAAGCCCGATATAAATTAAAATTATTCCTTTTGATATAATTAGGAAGACAGCAGGTGACGTATTAGTTATACCACTGGTCTACTAATTCAGAGAGCAAGGCTAAATGCTATGGGAACGAGTGTTTAAAACACCACCACAGCATCTCGTGGAATTTAGATACAGTTAATAAAATCTGGAAGGGAAGGCTAGTCTCGTCTCAGTGATGGGGGCACAAAGTTATGATTGATTGTTGTAATAAGCCATTGGGTTCACTAATGTTCCTTTAGGGAAAGAAATCTGCCATCCTTACTTGGTTGGGCCTACGTGCGGCTGCAGGTTCACAGCAATAATGATTGACTCTCAAGTACACTTGGCTCGAGGACAATTAGATATGGGCAAAAAATGGGGCACTTACTAAAGACACACACGCCTCACGAAAGAACAAAACAAAATGCTATGGTATCCTTGATGAAAACCCAGGGGTGAGTAAGAAACAGCGTGAAAACTATCATGCACTAGTAGGGGAAAGCTATCACCTTGGGATGATATGCTGAGAACTCAAGAATGGCTGCATCTCCTCACTGATAAAAAAAACTTCGATTCAAACAAACAGTAACTGGCAATTCATACCCAACTGGATGATTGTGATTGAGTCTGATAAAGCCAAGCTACAGCAGAATAAATTCAATATGTACAGAATACTAAATGCTGGAAGGAAGAATAAGAAAAATGAATTTATCATTTGCCGTTGACATAGTTGCAGAGAGGCTGGATGATCTGAGAATGATAGCAGGTGATAATCGATGCTGAGCATCCACTATTAAAGGTAAAGAAACATATCACTTAAAATCACAAAAAAAAAATCGGCAGATAAAATGAAGGCAATCTTGCTAAAACTTTACATTTCTCCAAATAAGTCATGTTGAGTGTTCCATTCAGTTTTAGAAACTGAGTCAACAGTTATAGGGATAACCCTTAATATTAGAGGGCATTACTGAGAGTGAATAGAGAGAGCAAAATCTTGATACTTTAGTTTTAATATTATTTACGAGATACATAAAATACCAGTGAATAAGCTTAAACCAGTTCAAAACTAAACTCAGTATAAAGGGCAAGGAAGAAGTCTGCATACAACATAATTCAGTACTTAAAGAAATCAAGAGCAGTGGGTGCCAGTCAAATCTACCACAAGGCAGTAAAACTTCGGTGTAGGGAAACAATTTTCTATGGGAGGGTAAGTGACTGTATATTTATACCCATTTTTTGAAGGCTATCCAACATGCTTACCATTGTTCCAAAAGGAATAGCTCGTGATGCATGATAATACATTGCAATGAAATTTATGAAGAATGCAGTTCCGCACACCATGGCTGGGATCAGGAATGCTCCAATGAACATCTGCTTTATCCACCTTCTGCCTATTTATTTAACAAAAAAGCAGAAAGCCAAAATTAAAACTCGTTTCAAACAACTTCACCTATTCAGAGACAAAGTAAGGATCTGTATTTACACAAATTCTTTCACAGGTCAAGAACAACTCAAACGTCTTTCCAGTTAATAAATTATATTCCTCCCAACTTGCTGCAAGCGCTTCATTCTCTGAAGTTCCCCAATCCTAACACAAACGTGTTGCTGTTGTTGCGTGGCAAATTGACCTCTGCCTGGTCCAGGTAGAACACTGACTCCTGGATATCTCCTCTAACCTCCACCTTGAACATGACCGCCACCACTGAATGTCCTGCCTTTGTTTCAAAGATTGTGCCAGTGGCAATCTCTTATGGAAATCTTTTGTCCAGCACATCCAAGCACAGTCCCCAAATCCATTGAGGCTATTTCTGCCCTCCTTCCTGGATCCTTAAACAGGACTGCTCCACGAGGTCATTGTTTCAACCTGTTCTGTGTATTATCCCTCATTGCTCACAACTAATTTTTTTGCATCTTGTCCAGTCTCTACTCACCCATGTGTGACTCAATATCATCTGTCACGAAACTGTTCCCTAGCTCCAACTTTTGGCTTTTCACTGGTCAGTTTCTCTACTCATCTATTCTAGAGGAGGAAGGTTCCAGGGTTATCGTTTCTCTTTTGATTAGAAACCCATTCACACTTCACCCCATTCTAGTTGAATTGTTCTCACATTGAATGATTTCTCTTTTTTTCAATGTGCTCAGCCCAACGCAGGATGCTGTCGTGGAAACCTGCTTGTGTTTTTTGAGATACGTGGAATATCTTGTTTCAGTCATATTGTCTGTGACTATATAAATTTATTCAGGGGTCCAGTTAAATAATAAATTACTTGTATCTCTTTCAGTTTAGTACACTGTATTCATTCTGCTATACGTGAAGTGAGGTAAAACCGGGAAACTACAGGCCAGGCAGTGTAACATTGGTAACGGGGATGTTATTAGAATCTGTTGTCATTTAGAAAGGCATGAGTTAATAAAAGAGAGCAGCTGGCATGGGCTTGGGAGAGTTCAGCTGACAGGGGGATGGGAACACATGCAGGGTGACAGAAATTAGGCAAACAAGAGCAAAAACAAAAGACAGAATGGAAATGAGAAAAGTGATCGGCCAAGGATTCAAGGGCAAGAATCAAATATGACCACAGCACAGAGTAAAGCAAACGGGACAAAGAACATTAAAAAGACAAGTCTTAAGGCCAGGTATCTCAATGTGCACAGCATTCACAATAAAGTGGATGAATCAATAGCACAAACAGATAAGTAAATAAACAGAAATACAAATTGGCTTAAAAAAGCAGACCTGATTATTTGAAGCAGTTTAGATTTCAGCAACGGAGGACAAAGGGATTGATTACAACAGGAAAATAGAATACAAGAGTAAGCCTGCGGGGAGCATACAAACTAATTGTGAAAGCTCCTATAAGTATGTGAACAGAAGATGATTACTGAAGACAAATATAGGTCCCGTACAGTGAGAGGTGGGGCAGGTTATAATGAGAACAAAGAAATTGCAGCCTAATTAAATACATATTTTGGTCTGTCTTCACAATGATATTTCAAATATTGTCCCCAAAAATGTTGGGGAAACACAGGATCTAACGAAAGGGAGGAATAAAGGAAATAATAACGAGAAGAATGGCAGTGGGGAAATTGACTTGATCAAAGGCCCAATAAGTATCAGGACTCGATAATTTACATCCTAGAGTACTTAAGTAGTTCTGGAAATACTGGATGCATTTGTGGTCATCTTTCATGATTCTTTGGACTCTAGAACATGTCCTGTGGACTGCAGGACAGCTAATGTAACCCCATTATTTTAAAAAGGAGTTAGAGAAAAAACAGGGAATGATAGACCAGTTAGCTACCATCAGTAGCAGGGAAAATGTTAGAGTTCATTATAAAAGATTTAATAGCGGAACATTTGGAAAAGATCGATAAAATCAGATATAGTCAGCATGGATTCTGCACAGGAAATCATGCTTTACAAATCTACTGGAAGTTTGACAGGATGTGACTAGTAGAGCTGATAAGGGGGATGGGAATTGGAAAAATTGTTTCTCTTTGTTTCCCGCATGCCAACCAGGTCTCTATCCAGGCCTGTAAACAACCCTATTCCCACGTGCTTTAAATTTAAACACTAATCCCTTACGTGGAACATTATCAAAAGCCTTCTGAAAGTCAAGTAAAACTCTGCACTTGGAGATGCGTGCAGGAAAGATTAGAGAACACTTCCAGGGAGTCCAGAGCATGGAATCACAGTCTAAAGATACGGAGTAGGCCATTTAGGACTGAGAGGAGGAGAGGTTTCTTCACCTAAGGAGTGGTGATCATGCGGAATTCTCTATTGGAAAAAGCAATTCCAAATGAAATCGTGAAACATTTTAAGTATGAATCAGATATAATTCTCAGAGATCAATGGGAAGAAAGCAGGAACAGGGTTCTGAGTTGGCTGAGTGACCATGATCATATTGAATGCCCCTGCAGGCTTGAAGGGCTGAATGGGCCTACTCCTGCTCGTTTTCACTACGGCAAACAGTACTGATCTAACCTTATAGACTTCTTTGATAAGGTGACAGAAAAGGGCGATCAAGATAATGCAGTAAATGTTGCATCTATGAACTTTCATAAGGCATTCAGCCAAAGTGCCATGAAGGTAGTTTAAGATGGAAGCCCGTTTAATTGAGGGCAATGTGGTAGTTTGGATGCATAATTGATACTCTGACAGGAAACAAAAGGTTGATGTTAGATGGATGTTTTTGACAGTAAGCTGGTTTGTAGTGGGGCTCCCAAAGCATCAGCTTTGGGTCTGTAACTCTGATAGATGATCTAGATTTGGTTGCAGGGAAAAGCATTATAATATCTGGAGGTGGTACGAAGTTTGGGAAAGTGAATCATGATAGTCAAACAGCACCCTGGCAGAATCAGTTCTTGTAGAAAATAATAATGATGGGAGGAGACAGGATATTGAACACAAGGCTCAGTGTTTAATTTCTTTTATTTCTGTGTATGATAGAAAATTGTGGCACTGAATTTTAGGTGGTAGCGTAATTGTAAATAATGAAAGCAGCAAAGGAATAATGGAAGTGACAGGATCATGCAAGCATAAGAAATGCGACAGACCAAATGGGAGCCAAGCTAAATCACAGGAACCTCAGACAGTGCTTGGTATTCCAATCATAAAAGTACGCCAGGGGTCAGTTATTCCCAGAGGTTACATAAACTCTATGTAAGATAGTGTGAAACAAGTGGTACTGTTTAAACAGCAATAGAGGGTAACCAAAAGGCAGTTTCCATTCCTCAGTCTTCCAGCCGTAACAGAAATCTAGTATTGGAAGGAAGTGAAAATATAGCAAACGCGTGATTCAATTATCTTAAAGATTCACACTGTTGTGTTAACTAACCAGATTGCTGTTCATCTCAGCTAAGGCTACAGATGAGACGCAATTTGATTCAACAGTACCAACTACTAAAAAGGAAAAAAATGCCAGAAATAATTCATGAAACTGGTAAGTTAGCTAGGGAAATCCCTTGGAAAGTATTGTGAGAATGTCATGCAAAGTCTTCTGCATTTGCATGGCCAGTCATTTTCTGATCTAGTTTCACACTCAATTATAAACCAAAAACAGAGATTCAAGCTCATGAAGCTCACCTCTTAGCACCGTGAACCTCTAACTGAATCCCAAACTGACATCATGATCTTGATTAGACTGCCTGGTAAGTCACTGGAAATATTTTCATGGAGTATGGAAGGCACTCTTAAATCTGTTGAATTTATGTGGGGGCGGCACGGTGGCTCAGTGGATAGCACTGCTGCCTCACAGCGTCAGGGACCCGGGTTCGATTCCAGCCTCGGGCGCCTGTCTGTGTGGAGTTTGCACATTCTCCCCGTGTCTGCGTGGGTTTCCTCCCACAGTCCAAAGATGTGCAGGCTAGGTGGATTGGCCATGCTAAATTGCCCGTAGTGTTCAGGGAGGTGTAGGTTAGGTGGGTTGTTGGAGGGGTGGGTCTGGGTGGGATGCTGAGAGGTTCGGTGTGGACTTGTTGGGCCGAAGGCCCCTTTTCCACACTGTAGGGATTCTATGATTCTATTTCTGTTTATTCTTCACTAATTTTCCTTTATATGTTTGTGGTTTCCCCTGATGCGATATTGCAGCTGCTGCTAGGCATTTACATTCAATCGAAAACATTAACCACTATCACAAAGGAATTAGTATGAAACAAGTGACACAATATTTTTGTTATGGATAAAAAAGACCAAGTTTTAATTGGGAGAGTGTTAACTGCACCGTGTAGTGGATGACTGAGCACTGTTCAAGCTCCACGAAGGTTCTTCGTCTTTAATATGCTTATCCCAAGTACAGAACGCTAGGTGGATTCAAAAATATGGTAACAGATGTCTTAGTTCTGATTCACAATAGCAATTAGAAAATCAATTTTGTCCAATATTCAGTTCAACTACAAGGTTATGTTTGAGCTTGATACAAACAAAAACAGAAATTGGAGAATCTCAGCAGGTCTGGCAGTGTTTGTGAAGAGAAAACGCGTAACATTTTGAATGTTAGAAGGAGGGTCCCTGGACTCTAAGCGCTAGCTCTGTTTTCTTTCCACTGATGCTGCCAGACCTGCTGAGTTTCTGCTGCAATTTCCGTTTTGTTTGCTTCAGATTACCGGCATCTGCAATTCTAGATTGTTTTATTTTAGGGTCCTCCCATAAAAGATCAATTAGGGCCATGAACAGCCATGGAGTTTTGCAGCATCATAATGGTAAAACTTTAATATAAGCTACAGAAAACTACTGGATCAATATTATTCCAATAAGCTATCCACACAAATTTGACACATGAACGTTAGCTTCAAAACTTTATTATTCTTTGCTCCAGAGAAGGAAAGTCACTTCAGTAATAATGTTAAAATTCCTTTTAATTTTCAAGTGTTCAAGTAACAGCACAAACACCAGTTCAGCTGCTGTATGCAGTAAAATTTAAGCAGGTCCCACACTACCAAAATCCAGCTGTCCATAGATTACTTTACCACAGTGATCATTAGACTTTAATGGAATACCATATGGTGCTTTCAAAATTAGCAACAGGAAAAAACCATTTGGCTGAACAGACCGAGCCTTGTTGTTTAGTGAACAAGCTCCCCTTCTCACCACGAATTCTCTCTTTAACCCCTTTATGCTGTCTACTTTGATTCTTTTCTTATGAGATTCAATTCATAGCCCCTCTCTATTCTACAAGAGCATCACAGATTTGTTCCTAGTTCCTTGCGATTTAAACTTATTGTCTTGGATCTGAAACCTTTGCTTTTATGAATTTGCTTTGTTTAATCATGTTAATTCTTTTCGATCTTAAAAATGCCCATTCTGCCATCTCAAAATTTTCCTATTTTTAATCGTCTATGGATTAACCTATTCCAAGAATTAATTCTTTATTGAAGGCTCCAAGAATGGAGTAGTGTTCATCACCAGCTTCTCTCCACGTGCATGCTGCACCAAAACCCAAGAAGAAAAATCAAAGCTATCCTAATTGTAAAAATCCACAAGACAGCAACAGTTAGCTGCAGCCAGACGCCACACAGGCTTGTGCAATCAAAAATCTTTCCAATTCAATGAAAGCATTCAACAATTTCATAAATGATTCCAGAATTTTTAACGTGAGATCCCCAAAAATCCTTCCATTTGTTGATCAGTGCGTGAAGTGCTTTCTGAAATTGTCTTACATTTTGTAGGCTTGAACCTGGCACTGATCGTCCAATCAACAAAATCAGTCAAATACATTTCCTCACTGGTATCCAAATGCAAACGTGTCTCAATGGTGTTATTAACCAAAACCGGATATGCTGCTTTAATTCATATACTAATCTTTACTCAAAATTGTTTAGCTGTGTTTACGTGATCAGTCACTTTCCACAGGGGTCAACATAGAATGTTGACTCTATCAAGAATTCCTAGTCTCTTAACTTAACTTGTTGAAGTAAACGTGAGTGATCGAGAATTTATACACCTTAATATTTATTAAGTTTCTGTAGCTTTTACACCCAGTTGTTTTATTCAGTCATTGTATAATTACTAATCTCTCTCCTCAGTATTAACTCTTCCTCCAGGCTCTCTGTCACTCAGCAGATTTGAAAACAAAAAAAAAAAATCAACTTAGCCATTGCAATAGAGTAAAATTTCACAACACTTCCACGATATCAAAGGTGGAGGTGTGACAAACAATGAGAATGATGCCAATTGAGGAACTGTAAAGCAGGGAAATTCTACAGAACCTTCATAAACCTCTATCTAAATAATTATATCCATTTCTGGTTGCCAATTTGAGGAAGGATGTGATGAGGGTTGAAAGGATTCAGAAGACATTTAAACACAGCTAAAAAGTAACACAAAGTTGAAGCTCCTCCTATTGCACTCATGAGGACAGGGACAAGAAACAAAACTTGGAAAGGAAACACTGACTTATACAGCCTGAGAAGATTAGTTTGACTGTAGTTGACATTCAGAAGTAATCGGTTAACTGTCACATATTTCTGCTTTACTGTATGTATTATAGATGAATTATTTATTCTAGTTAATTCCCTCAGTCTGATATTGGAATGCACATAACACACAGCCTCTCACAATATTGTGGTTAGCCCGAGTATCCTAAAAGGTACTGAACAGAACGGTTAATTGTCTGCTGCTTTCCAGTAATCCCTGCCAGGTGATCAATGGTCATCTGCCTCTCTTTGCTATATTCCCTTCCCACATATCACATCACCATTCCATGCCATGCCCCAAAGTCAAGGAGCACTGACATTCAGCAGTCAGTTTCACATATCAATACTGCACACTGGTAAAACACTACAAGGTGGCAAACCAGCTGTTATACTGGACCCTACCACTCCGGAAGTGAGGCAAGAAATCATAAGTGCAAAATACATAATGAAATACCTCCTTGTCGTGCATACAGGCTTCCTCCAAAGTAACCATTCAGAGGAGATGTTGCTGCAAACACAAATATGGCCGTACTTAGCATTGATCCTCTCCTGGAAGAAAAAAAAAAGAGGAAAACAGAAAGGACATCATTAAAAATTCAACACCGCTTTCACAGGCAGTTCACAGAATCATATAGACTCAACACAGAAACTATGAATTTCTCTCTTGCTTCAAACCATAATAGTCCAGTCCTACAGAAGCAAGTAGCCTAACTTACATTAAATATTATGCCATAGGAAGTGTCTACAATTACACTAAGTAAACCTGAATTATCAATGGCAAATTTAGTTTGTGACAAAGCAGGCATCACAAACCACATAAGATTTGAGGTCATGCCTTTAGCAAATATTAAAATGCCATGACTTGCTCTTAAGTGCATCATGAATGTTTGTTCAAAGTTCATCCGACACAAGAAACAAGATCAGTGTGATTGAATCAAGCTAATAAGTCAGAAATATTCTGCATCACTGAAGCTGAATTACAGCAGATTGAAAATCATACTTTTCATGTCATAAACCTTCTATTGCATGTTTACGAAATGGAACAAATGATACATCGCCCAGGAAAAACAGGAAGCAAAACAGTTGTCGGCCCCATTTTTGGCCAAGCATTTATCGACCAAAATTATCTTTGCCATTACCAGATGATAAACTACGCTGATTCTGTTAAGTGAAGTCTGAATCATTAGCAGCTACTCCTCAATTATTGGGTCATTGTTGCTTACGGACCTTGATGTGTATAATCTCACTACTTTCTCCCAACATTCAAAAGCTAGCTGTGAGTGTGTCAGCATGCCAAGAATGTGCAAAATCTGCCTTATAAATATTCTTATTTCTATAACATCCCCAAAATCCTCTGCAGGAAACAGAAAGATCAACAATAATGTTTGATACATTATCCTAGTGGCCAGTCTTCATATCAACCCCAACAGAAAAGTCACGTTATTCAACATGAGAAGCCATCATAGCTAAGCTGAATCCTATTGAGATAAATGCATTTCCAGCTTGGACGATTGGATGGCAACCAGATTGGAAATTGCTGATTTGTCTTCTCACTAACTTGGGTAATATGTAACACAATAGGTCATTGTAAAATATCAGCTGTTTAGTGAAGAGAGGAATATGATCATAGAATAAACAACCGACAAGTTAACTTTAAACAAAAACAAAGTTGCTGGAAAAGCTCAGCAGGTCTGGCAGCATCTGTGGAGGAGACAACAGAGTTAACATTTCGGGTCTGGTGACCCTTCCTCAGAAGTTAACTTTGAAAGTGGATCTACAGCAAGTTTCAGATCCAAAATGCCAAAAGAAATGGCATACAGAACTTTATAACTAGAAAAGCACAACATTTCATAAGCTTTGAATTATAAACGTTAAGCTGGGGACCTTAAGAACACCCTTTAAAGGCAGTCTGAAAACAGTGACTCAGTCACTAAAAATCTTTGAAAATTGTTTAAAAAATTATTTTTCTCCACATCTCTCTGATGATGCTGGGAGCACCTCACCCAAGAAAAAAGTCTTCACCTGAGAAGGCTTAGAATGAGTGTTGCAGAGTGCCCAGGTACAGGTGCTATTACAACCAAGTCTGATCACATTATCACCTAACATCCTTGTGTGAAAGTGTGTGCTTATGCACACAGTGGACTGTAATCAAGAACAGGAACCCTGGCCAGACGAGTTTGCTTGATGCAACCTGAAGATTCTTCTGAGTACAAACTGTATTCCGAGTTCAATTGTATTCACGTGCAAATGTTGCCCTCTGCTGGCAGATACCAACAGCAACATCTGAGGACAAATTGTTTACTGAGAAACTAAATTCAGCTTGGCACCAGGAAAGTGAAGGTACATCCCACCATCCCTCAAGTCCACGGAAAAGTCACGTGGGAGGTAGAGTGTGAAGTTTCAGGATCCTGGGTTGCACAGGAAAATCAGAGGTAACACTGTGAAAGCCTACAGTGCGCAGACAATTCAGCAACTTGAACTTAATACAATCATGGCTAATCTCATCTTGGTTTCAATTCCATTTTCTTGCCTGCTCTCCATAACCCTTCTACCCATTACCAATTAAAAAAAAACTATAACCTCTTTAAATCTACTCAAAGTCCCAGCAACCACAGATTCACAACACTTCGAGACCATGGACTTTACCAGTTTCAAAATCTCCCATTCCCAGCCTCATCCCATAACCAACCCTCCCTCTCATCCCCGCCTCCTTGACCTGACACACCTATCTGTCTTCTCTCCCACCTACCTGCTCCTCCCACCTCACTGATCAATCCCCACCACTTCATACCTGCACTCACCTATCACCATCCCACCTACCTTCCCCAGCCCCATTCCTCTTCTCTCCATGTATTTCGGAGTTCATTTACCCCTGCCCATTTCTGGAGAAGGGTCCCGACCAACTTTCCTGCTCCTCTGGTCCTGCCTGGCCTGCTGTGCTCCTCCAGCTCCACACTGGGTTATCACTGACTCCAACATCAGCAGTTCTTAACTATCTCAGGTTTGTTATGCTCTGCTCAATCAATTCCTATGTGATCTACATGCATGAATACTTAACATACAGTGTTGAGTGGTGGATGAAATTAAACATCAAATTAAGGAAGTTTTATTTCAGTTATGCAGGACGTTGGTGAGTCTACGTCTCAAACACTCTATAGAATTTGGTTTCCTGAAGAAGATTGTGCATGCAATGCTCAGAGGTGGTTTGTGTGTTTGATAGCCCAAATGAGCAGATGTCTTATGAGGAAAGGTCGGACAGACTGTCACTTTTTCATTGGAGTTTAGAAGAATAAGGGGAAATTTTCATATTGAAGTATACAAAAATGAATGTCTTGACAAGGTGGTTGTGGAAAGAATGTTGTCTTGTACCTGAGTCCAGAACTAAGAGATAATTTAAAAATTTACATTTGCCCCTTTAGGACAGAGGTAAAGACGTTTTTTTCCCTGAGGTTGTAGAACTTTGGAACTCTGTCTCAGAAGACATTGTTGGTGAGATCATTGAATATTTTTAAGGTACAGATAGATTCTTGTTAGGCAGGGCAATCAAAAGTTATTGAAAATAGATGGGAATGTGGAATTCACGATAAAGACAGACCTGCCATGATCTTGATGAATGACTTAGGAGGGTTGTAGAGCTGAATGGGCAACATTTGCTTATAGCTTCTTAACATAATGGGACAGTGAGGAACAAAAGCTCATTT
This sequence comes from Ginglymostoma cirratum, assembly GCA_024137785.1. Classification (NCBI taxonomy): domain Eukaryota; kingdom Metazoa; phylum Chordata; class Chondrichthyes; order Orectolobiformes; family Ginglymostomatidae; genus Ginglymostoma; species Ginglymostoma cirratum. The sequence goes on from JAHRHZ010000071.1 coordinate 1,785,984, forward strand.
CCCTGCACCAACTCAAAGTGGCTCCTAAATCAGTAGATTAAGAGAAGTCCTATATGGCTTATTGGCCTAGACATGGGTCCTTGTCTATAAGGTCAAGTGTCACACAAGACAATACCACATAATACAATCACCTACTCAGCCAGAAGAAAACTACAAATCCGTTTAGCATCTTCAAAGACTAACTTTTCCCCTCATCAGAACTTCCACATTTCTCATATTAAAGAAAACACTGCACATTCTTTTTCTGAAATACTCACCGCACTCATAACTAAAACAAAAAAAAAAACATACTTACTCTGTGTATAGGTCTTCAACCATTGCCACAACAATGACAATGAAGGATACAAAGAATATCTGGCAACCAGATCCTATGAGTGATGAAAATATTAGCGGGTGGCTAGATGGTCTGAATACATCACCGTGAACTTGTTTCCAGCCATACTCATCTCCCAGATCTCTGTCCTATAAAATATAATTTTCACAATGGATTAGATCTCTGTATCTCAATAAGCTGGGCAAAAGTAAAGAAGTATTGAGAAACATTAAAGATCCAATGTCAATACTGGAGAGGGGTGTGAGCCATTTTCAAGATTACATTGAAGAGGCATCACTCGCAGGGTGAATTGTTTTTGTGTTTGTCTCTCCTACAGCGCCATAACTTAAATGGCCTTTTTGAGGTAAAGCATAAAACCTTTTTGTTTGATGTTGATTAAATCCAAACATTGCAGCAGTAAGTGGATAGGATTTGACCAATCACAATAAGAATATTTTGATCTTGAAGATAGTAATAACTCAAATGCGAAACTGGGACAATATAAATGCTGTGATTTTGTAAATGCTTAGGACCATTTGAACCTTACACTAATCCAAAAAAAAAAGCACAGCTGCTTTCCAGAGTGCAATTATCTCCCAGGCACTACATTCTCAGCTAAAGAAAGAAAAGGACAGAATAAAACATACAATAAACTGCAACTAAAATGTAGGATATTCTCATCGACTCTAGAGAAAATGCCAAGAGCAAATTACCCAATCAAAAATATTTCAAGTTACCATTTTAACACTACATAGAGATACTGCTATTTCACCTTCACCAATAGTACAAAACAAATTTACAGATGGATTATAATTATTGCTACATTTTCCCAGATCTTACAACCAGTTTAGAATTTAATACTTTGTCAGCATGATGTGCAACTACACAAATGTAAATGGATAACTGTAGCCATGCTGAGTTGGGGACAGACACTTCATGAAAGAATTCAAACTCTTAGACAGCAAAGTGCAATATCTGCTGGGCAAGCAGTGCCTGGCGTATACTATGGTTGAAGGCCTCAATTCAATGATCTCACTGACAATGTCTGCTGAGACAGAGTTCCAAAGTTCTACAACCCCAGGAAAAAAAAAATCTCTATCTCTGATAGCACAGAGCAAAATCATTCTGAAAGATAAAAATTTGTTCATAGAATGCAGGCATTTATTACCAAGCTCTTTAACAGCTCGAGAGGTAGTGAACCTCTGCAGTTCATATAGTACACCTAAAATGCTGTTGTAGAGGGACTTCTAAAAATTTGACCCAGCAACATTATGAAGCATAGGAATATACTTCCCCATTAAAATTTATGAGAGTTAGGGAGAAACATGGCTGATATTTCCCTGTACCTGCTGTGCGTGGCCTTTTAGGCCGTAGAGTGTGTCAGGTCAAAATTTGCCGTGGAAGAAACTTTGACAATTTGTCTCATGCATTTTATAGATGGTAATCAGTGCACAATAGCAGAAGGAATGAGTGTGATAGATGGGGTTATATTCAAGTAGTCTGCATTGTTCCAGACGGCGTCTGAGTGCTGCTTTTACAGTAACATACATCCATCTGAATGGAGAATATTCCACCAGACTCAACGTGTAGCTGGTAGACAAGCTGAGGGGTCTGGAGTCATGCACTCAGAGTCAGAGTCATACAGCACGGAAACAGACTCTTCGGTCCAACCAACCCTTGCAAAACATAATCCCAAACTAAATTAGTCCCACCTGCCAGCTCCTGGCCCATATCCCTCCAAACCTTTCCTATTCATGTACTTACCCAAATGCCTTTTAAACATTTTAATTGTACCCACATCCACTACTTCCGCAGGAAGGTCATTCCACATGCGATCCACCCTTTGCGTAAAAGATGCGCCTCTTGTCTTTTTAAAGACTCTCTCCTCTCACTTAAAAATATGCCTGTACTCTTGAAATCCCTCCCCACCCTATGGAAAAGACAACTACTATTAACTTTGTCTATACACCTCATTATTTAGTAAACTTCTATCAGGTCACCTCTCAACCTACTACACTCCAGCGAAAAAAGTACCAACCTATTCAGCCTTTCTTCATAACTCAAACTTTCTATACCCGGCAACATCCTGGTAAATCTCTTCTGAACCCTCTCTAGCTTAATAATATCCTTCCTATAACTGGGTGACCAGAACCGGACACAGTATTCCAGAAGAGGCCATACCAATGCTCTGTACAACCTCAACATGACTTCCCAACTCCTATACTCAAAGGCAAGCGTGCCAAACACCTTTTTAAACACCCTGTCTATATGCAATGCAAACTTCAAAGAATTATGTACCTGCACCCATAGGTCCCACTGTTCTACAACAACCCAAAGCTGTGCCTTTAACTCTATAATCTCTACCCTTGTTTGTTGTACCAATATGCAATACCTCACATTTAGCCAGATTGTATTCCATCTGCCATTTTTCAGCCCATTCGCCCATTTCAACAAGATTCCTTTTCCTAGAAGCTGAGCATCAGATTTTGGGACATTGAACCGGTTTGGATTTACCTCTAATTTTGTTCAGAGGATGTAGCTCAGCAGCTTTCCGCAGGTGAGACAACATCTTTGCAACTACTGGTTAGTCATCACACTCATCAGTACTGTGATAGACAAGATGCATCTATGATAGGTAAACCCAAGTGGGTTTTCCCCTCATGTCAGTTCTCTCACCAACGTGTGACAGGCTTAGTTTGGTAGATACCACATTCAGGACGTAGTCAGCCTGGTCACAAAGTGCTACTAAACTACCCTTGATCATCTGCAATGAAGCATCCAAACATTCTCTGCCCTTGTTGCACTCATTGCTACTTCTAGCCAGTGTTCACATGGAAGAGTGCTCATTTATCATCTAAGGAAGAAGAGGTAGGTGGCAAGGAGGTTTCCTTGCTAACGCCAGATATGGTATGTGTGATCCGATGTGTATGTGACCTACAATCAACGTTGGGAACACTTCAGAACATTGTCTCTCTGGCAGGCTGTTTAGGAGTGCATTAAGTTAGGCAATAGTGAGGGGTAGGTGCAGTGAAGTAGAAAGGTATCCAAATTAACCTAGAGAAGGAAAGTATGCAATTCTGGTCTCCCTGCTATAGGAAAAATGAGGACAGCACAGTGGCACAGTGGTTAGCACTGCTGCCTCACAGTGGAAAGGATCCAGGTTCGATTCTACCCTTGGGCAACTGTCTGTGTGGAGTTTGCATATTCTCCCTGCGTCTGTGTGGGTTTCCTCCAGGTGCTCTGGTTTCTTCCCAGAGTCCAAAGATATGCAGGTTAGGTGGACTGGCCATGTTAAATTGCCCAAGTATTCAGGGATGGGTGGGTTAGCCATGGGGAATGCAGGTTTATGGGGATTGGGTAGGAGGGTGTGCCTGGATGGGATGCTCTTCGGAGGGCCGGTATAACTCAATGGGACAAATGGCCTGCTTCCATACTGTAGGGATTCTATGGTTCCTCTGAAACTTGAAAGGATTCCGGAAAGCTTTACAAGGATGTTGCTAGGATTGGAGGGTTTGAGCTATAGACAAAGGTTGAATAGACTAGGACATTTTTCTTTGGAGTGTTGGAAAATGAGAGTTGCCCTTGTAGAGGTTTCTGAATCATGAGGGGCATTGATAGGGTGGATAGCCAAGATCTTTTATCCGGGATATGAGAATCCAAAACTAGACAGCATAGTATTATGATGAGAGGGGAAAGCTTTAAAAAGGGCTCTAAGGGGCAACTTTTTCATGCAGCAGATGGTGCATGTATGGAGCAAGCTGCCAGAGGAGGTGGTGAAGGCTGGTATACTTACAACATATAAAAGGCACCTAGCTGGGTACATGAATAGGAAGGATTTAGAGGGATATCAGCCAAATGCTGGCAAGTGGGACTGGATCTAGGAGACCTGGTCGCCGCAGACAAGTTGGATTGAAGAATCTGTTTCTATGCTGAATAACTTTAAGACTTTATTTGTTCCTGACTACATCGTTGCACTGTTAGCTCTCATGCTTCAGTTTCCAATGAACATAACATGGTGAATGGAAGAGTCTGGGGCACTGGCAGGAAAGGTACAATTTTGAGACCACCACAATATCAGATTGCTCTTCAACTATCCTCTTGTACAACAAGTCTACAGGCTTTAATGAGGGGAATTACACATGGCTGGCTGGGCTGGGCATATCGGGGTCAATACAAGATAGTCATTACAGTTTTATTCATATCAGACTTTTTCATAGTTCTTTGACATAACTGGAAGGCTTATTAGGTTACTTCAGATGATAATTAAAAGTCAAGAGCATTGCTATGTGCCTGTATTTGCAGATAGATCACACCAGGTAAGAATGCAAATCCGCTAACCTAAGGCACATTAGTGAACCAGATAGGTTATACGACAATGTGGAAATTTCACAACCATCCTTATGTACCAGCTTTTTAATTCCAGAATTTTGAGTAGAGGAAATGTGACCGGGTGATAATCACACTGTTTGAGAATTTTAGAACCATATGCAAACATTTGGGTTCAACCAAAGATGTTCAGGTTAAGTGGGGATTGGCCATGCTAAATTCTCCATAGTGCCAGGGATGTCCAGGCTAGGTGGGTAGGCCATGGGGAATGCAGGGTTACAGGGATAGGGTGGGGAGTGGGGAGTGGGGAATGTCTGGAAGGTATGATCTTCAGAGGGTTGGTGTGGACTCAACGGGCCAAATGGCCTGCTTCCAAACTGTAGGGATTCTATGAACTGGTAAAGAATTAACTTAAAATTTCTTAAAAAAACTGCAGGTGGAAACCACATTCAGTAATATAGCCCACAGAACCAGTACTGATTGCCATAGAGACCCATCTGGTTCACCAATATACCTTAGTGAAGGAAATCTGTCATCCTAACCCAGGCTTTTAGACCCACAGCAATGTGAAATACTCTTAAATGCCCTCTGATATGGTAGAGTTCGCGACAAACAACAACATCTTCTAGCCACGAACCATTTTAACCCCTACCCCACACAGACTCCTTGAGGAAGAGGCTTCGCAGTGGGAGTTATAACTCACTCAGAGATAATAAGAACTGCAGATTCTGAAGTCAGAGATAACCGTGTAGAGCTGGAGAAATACAGCAGGCCAGGCAGCATCAGAGGAGCAGGAAGGTTGACGTTTTGGGTTGGGACCTGTAGACTGGAGTCCATTTGGGAAGGTCTGGTTCTGTGCAACCTCTACCCCCTGAGGGCGGCACTGCTGCCTCACAGCACCAGAGACCCGGGTTCGATCCCAGCCTCGGGCGACTGTCTGTGTGGAGTTTGCACATTCTCCCAGTGTCTGCGTGGGTTTCCTCCGGGTGCTCCGGTTTCCCCCACAGTCCAAGATGTGCTGGTTAGGTTGATTGGCCATGCTAAATTGCCCATATAGTGTTCAGGGAGGTGTAGATTAGGTGGGTTGAAGGGGGATGTGTCTGGGTGGGATGCTCTGAGGTTCGGTGTGGACTTGTTGGGCCATTTCCACACTGTAGGGATTCTATTCTATTCTATTCTACATACACAACATCCAGAGCCTCCAAAAACAGTTTTCCCTACAGATCCTCAAGCATGCACTCTCAGCAATGCACCAAGCATCTTCTGGCACTGCAAACAACCCTACCCCAGCTCAGAGCCTCCCAGACCCGAAAAGGACCTCTTACGTTTTTCATTCTGCATGGGATCTCCAACTTCAACCAACGCTTTTACTCTGCCCTATCTGACAACTCCCTCATCTGCTCCACACTCCACACTAACCCCACCACCACCCCTGGCACCTTTCCCTGCAACCACACAAAGTGCTACACTTGCCCCTACGTCTCTCCACCCCCCTCTTCCCACAACACACCACCTCCATTCAAGGCACAAAACAAACTTATCACATTAGACAGGGGCTCACCTGCACATCTGTCAACTTGGTCTACTGCATCCACTACTCCCGATGTGGCCTCCTCTACATCGGAGAGACACGTGGAGGCTTGGAGACCATTTTGTAGAGACCCTGCGCTCTGTTCACGACAAACAACAACATCTTCTAGCCACGAACCATTTTAACCCCTACCCCACACAGACTCCTTGAGTGACATGTCCATCCTGGCCTCCTCCAGACACCACCCACAAACTAGTGAAGCAGTATCTCACATTCCACCTCAGGAGCCTCCAGCCCAATGGCCTAAATGTGGATTTTACCAGTCTCAAAATCTCCCCACCCCTGGCCTCTATCCCATGATCAACTCTCCCTCTCCTTGACCTGGCACAACCAGTCCATTTTCTCTCCTACCTCACTGACCAATCCCCACCCCTCCCTACCTGCACTCACCTACCTTCCCCAGCCCCAACCCTCTTCTCTCTATCTATTTTGGAGCTCCTTTCCCCTTCACCATTTCTGAAGAAGGCTCCTGACCTGAAACGTCAACTTTCCTGTTCCTCTGATGCCGCCTAGCCCGCTGTGCTCCTCCAGCTCCACACTGTGTTATCTCTGACTCCAGCATCTGCAGTTCTTACTATCTCTTGGAAAATCAAGTGTTAAGATTCCCAGTTATCAGCAAGGTACAGATCACTCATGAGAACAAACCTCGTAGCATGAAACCACACAGGCAGAAGCCGTGCAGATTTCTTTTTAAAAACGTGTTTACTAGGTGCTGTCTAAAGAAACTGTTACCAGAACAAAGCAAGACCGAATGGCTTCATGGTTCTCACAAGTATCAAGCTATTCCCATATCCTAAGAGATCAAAGCGATCATTAGTAATAAAAGATAATTGCCAAAATGACCATCATTGAAGGTCCTTACCATGTCATCCATTTCTTCTTCCTTACTATACCTAGCATAATCCTTTCTTAAAGTGCGCATTAAAATCATGGAGACCAATCCAACCAGGAAAATAACCATCATAAAAGAGTTGAAGATAGAAAACCAGTGAATCTGTTAGCACAAAAAAAGTGACATATTAAGAAATTGCAATGACAATTTCACTTTACAAAATTGACAGAATCTAAATATCTGTTTAGTGATTCAACGTCCTCTTCAAATAACTGAGACAAACTCCATAGAAGAGCTAATGTTGCAAAGCTGAATTTCACTACACAAAACACTATTCAATAAGATTACCATCTAGTTTTTACAGAATGACCTGTCGCAGTGGCTTGGAGCTGCCAGGCCAAGCAATTGACCGGAGGTCCTAAATTAAATTTTTAGCCTGTGTGAAATTCAGCTCAGCAAAGTACAATTGTCCGTGGCACCTCTGTGTTAGGGAGAGGCAGGAAAAGAAATTCCAAAGGCTTCTATTGGAAAACGTGTTCCTGGACCATGGGCAAGTTTGGGGCAGGCTCAGCAGTGACAACCATCATGATTAAAAACCATGCCAATACCCAAAAACTGGACACAGAAGAGATGAGGACAACCACCCTTCAGAGTCAATCTGGCTGGAAGTCAACAGCTTCAGGAGAAGGAAAGTGGAAACATTGACGAAAAAACATTAGATGACTAACAAAACAGTTACACAGCATTTTGCTGATTTATAATTAACACTAGAAATTTATGCGTTAACCTAAGTATTGAATAATTTTACTTAATGTGAACCACGACATGATTCACGGTGAACTGTGGCTACTGGACAAATTTTTTACCAAGTATCACAGGAAATAAAAGACACTTGAATATGTAATAAGAACATTTATTGTCCAGCATGAACTTTAATTAACTGAGAACTAATGCATCAATTTTATTTTGCAATACACAATTTTTCAGTGTAGCTCTGTCATAACAAGAAAAAAAGGAGGCCCACAATATGCTTATAATGCTTCTAATGTATGATGTCAACACTTCAAATATATTTTATCATTCAACCAAAAAGTACTGGCTTAGTGATTTAAGCTTTTGCTGCCAGATATAATCTCTCTTCAACTAACTTAGAAACTCCACAGAAGAGCTAATGTTCAAAACTGTGAATACGCCTACATTATAATGCTCCAGCAGAATGAATTCTGCCAACCAAACTATTATCCACTGAATTCCACATTGCACAACTGTGTCAGCTGTGGTTCAGTGGGTAGCACTCTCACCTCAAAGGGTTGTGACTTCAAGTCTTATGCCTGAGATTTGTACAAAAACATCGAAACTGACACTCCACTGCATCGTTCGAGATCTTGTCTCTAAAGTAAGATGCTAAGACAAGGCACTGTCTACTTCCTCAGATGAGTATAAAAAATCCCATGGCATAACTTTGTAGAAGGGTAGATGAGTTCTCTACCGTGTCCTGTCAGTTTTTATCCCACGTCCTGAATTGGCAATTGTTTACTTTTACATCATTATTTGTGGAAACTTGCTATGTAAAAATTAGCTGCTGTATTTCCAACACTTTAAAAGAAAAATTCACTGTCTGTAAAGTATTTTGGGATGCTCTGAGGACGTGAAGAGCGCTATGCAAATATAAGTCTTTCACACAGTAAATTACCTTCAGCCATAGCCTCCGGCTCATTACAAACAATGCTGTGATAGATGGACTATTATTAAAACTTATATGAACTAAGGCCGCGTGCAGAAAATCAACAATTCTTAACAATCTAGTCATTCTATTAGTTAAAAAACATGATACAACATAACATTGGCTATACAGATCATCAGATTCAAATTCTAATCCACAGCAAGTTACAATATAGTTACTTCAAAAATGCAACATACTCTGTGCTGGAAGAAGGATGGGTCAAGGTACTTATCAAATCGATCCTCAAACTTCACATCAGATTTCTTCCATTTCATCTAAGAGGCAGAAAAGACAAATTTAAGCAAAACAAAATAGAGCAATTTAGTTTCAGACAATACACTGTGGAACACAAAGTTCAATTGGCAGAAATATTAATCAACTTTGTTTCAGCATGACTGTATAATTTGATTTATCTGGTCATGAGGATTTACAATGTGGATTAACTGAAATTGTATGTACATATAAATCTTAAATGGAATAGATTTTTCTAACATTTTAAATGTTGCTACATTGTCAGAAAGTCATATCATTTAACTTCATGACATTTTGTTCCCCTGAAATGAAATGCTTGCTTGGTTAATTGGCAGAATTGGACTGAATGTGGTTGGCACTTTTGGCCAAAAAGAAAAACGATTAGAACCGTAAGGGTAATTTGGGGCAAAGTATGAACCTTCTTAATCTTTACAGCTATCCAATCTTTCAAAATATCAGAGTAACATAACCATCTAGCAATGGGTAAATCAGCGATGTGAGATTGCGGGGAGTTTCAGTGAGCAACACATCACTGTCAACACCAAACACAGACTGACTGCTTCACTGCCCTGCCACTTAACTGTACTTACTTCAAGATGGGACTTGTTTCAAGATTTCAAAATGGCAGGGCACTAAGATGCTCAGAGGAACAGAGGGATCTTGGGGTGCTTGTCCGCAGATCTCTGAAGGTAGCAGAGCAGGCTAATAGCTAATAGTATCTATTGAGATACAGATCATATGTTGGAGCTAAACAGGTCTTTGGTTAGGCCACATTTGGAGCAATGCGTGCAGTTCTGATTACCACATGATAGGAACAATCTGATTGCACTGGAACGGGTACACAGGAGAATCAGCAGGACATTGCCTAGGGCAAGGCATCTTAGTTATGAAGAGAGAATGGATAAGCTTGGGTTGTTTTCTTTGGCGCAAGTAGACTGAGGGGGGACGTGATACAGGTATTTAAGATTATGAGTGGCATGGACAGGGTGGATAGAAAGCAATTGTTCCACTTAGTGGATGGGTCAATAACAAGGGGACATACTTTCAAAGTGAAAGGCAGGAGGTTTGAAAGAGACTACAAGTAGAGGAGGTTTGGAATGCTCTGCCTGGGAGGGTAATCGAGACAGGTAACCTCAATCTTTAAAAAGCACTTGAACTGTCATAACATTCAATATGGACCCCGTGCTGGAAATTGGCGAAAAATGTAGATTTAGCGTACTTTTGGTGGTATAGGCTGGATGAGACGAAAGACCTTTTCTGTACTGTACGATTCTGAGATTCTAAATTGGAGCCCTCTTGTGTGAAGGCAATTCATTCAGGGGCCAACTATATTGATTGTGAAGTCTATGAATGGTGATTCACATAAATTGTTGCCACTGAAGTCATCAAGCTTTCCGTGGCTTCACGATAAAATGTCAGCTAATGGAAATGCACAAGGAAATCATTGTGAAGTTCTTGTAATAGTTTGCTTCATTACACACACTCTAGTTCCACTTAGCATCAAAGAAAGTAAGAAATTAACTACTTCCTGTCCCGCCAGTAGGACAAACCAAGCAGAGATGGTGGCAGGGTCGCATACAATCAGGAGGGAATTGCTCTACGAGTCCTCAACATTGACTCCAGACCTCAACAATTCTCATGGCATCAGGTCAAACATCGGCAAGGAAATATCTGATTATCGTGTTTCCACCCATCCTCTCAGCCAATGAATGATTAGAACAATGAGAGAAGAATGCATTAGCAGGGAGAACTAGTGCACAATGCGCTCTGGATGGTGCATTTCAATGTCTATCACCAATAGTGGCTCACAGCAGCACTACTGATCGAGCTGTTCTAGCACTAAAGGACATAGCTGCTCAACTGGGTTTACAGTAGGTGATGAGAGAAAAATATACTTGACCTCATTCTCAACAATTTGCCATCCCCAGTCGCATGTGTTCATATAGTATCAGTAAATATGACCGCCACACAGACGTTGTGGAGACAAAGTGTCATCTTCACATTGAAGACACCCTCCGTCATGTTTTATGGCACTATCACTATGACTTCAAACAGTTCTAACAACTCAAGACTGGGCATCCATGTTGCAGAGTGGGCCATCAGTAGCAGTATTGTAGTCCAAAACAATTTCGATCCTCATGGCCCAGCATAACACTCACAATAACATTACTGTCACCATCAAGTCACAGGATCAACCATGCTTCAAAGAAGAGTACAGCAGCAGCAACCTGCATATTGGGCATTAGCTTGGTGAAACTACAGGACAAGACCACTTGCGTGCAATTCCTAAACCATTGGTCAGATCAGAGCTTTGCTGCCCTGCCACATGCACAACAGACAATTAGACATCTCACTGGAGGAGGTAGTTCTACAAATGATGGGGGGAGCCCATCACATCAGGGCAAAAGAGAAGGCTGAACATTTACAACAATCTCCAGCCAGAAGTGCTGAGTAGATGATCCATCTTGGTCCAATTTGGTGGTCTCTGACATCACAGTCTTCAGCCAATTCCAAATACTACTAAGGACATGAAGTAGTGGTGGAGGCACTTGGGTACTACAAAGGCAACATTCAGGCCAAAAGTCTTGAAGACTCTGGCTCCAGAATTTGTCATGCCCCCAGCCAACTTGTTCGAGTACAGCTACAAAACTGGCATCTACTGTGGAAAATTGCCCAGATATGTCAGGACGAGAAGGTAGATAAATCTAAACAAACAAAGAACGGCAGATGCTAGAAATCTGAAACAGAAACAAAAACAGGTCCAGCAACGTCTGTGGAGAGAAAGCACACCTAGTATTCAGGCCAAGAGTTCTGAAGATGAGTCACTGGACCCTTAACTCTGCTTTCTCTTCAAAGATGCTGCCAGACCTGGTGAGTTTCTCCAGCTATTTCTGTTTTCATTTCAGGTTAAATCTAACTTGGCCAATTACTGCCCCAGCAATCGACTCTTGATCAGTAAAGAGATGGAGGGCATCATCAACACTGCTATCAAGCAGCACTTGCTCAGCAATAGCCTGTTCACTGATGTTTAGTTTGGGCTCCACAAGACCACTAGCTCCCGACCTCATTATCGACTTGGTTTGAACTTGCAGAAGAAAGCTTAATTCCAGAGGTGAGTGTGTGTGACTGTCCTAGACATCAAGGCTGCATTTGACTGCGTTTAACAACAAGGAACCTGTGGAAAACTGGAGTCAATGGCAATCACGGGAAAAGTCTTCAATAGCATAAAGATGGTTCCAGTCATTGGAGGTCAGTCATCTCGGCTCTTGGTCATCACTGCTGGAGTTCCTGAAGGGAATAATCTAGGCCCAACCATTTTCAACTGCTTCAATGACCTTCTCTTCAACAATGTCAGAAGTGGGACAATCACTGAATCCAGCGCAACGTTCAGCGCCACTAGTGATTCTACAGATACCACAGAACTCCATATCTAATGTAACAAACCTAGACAATATCCACATTTGGGATAACCAATAACAAGATATATTCAGGTCACAATTGCAAAGCAACAACCATCTCCATTAAGAGATACTCTAAGCATTGTGCCTTGGTGTTGCTATTGAAAGTCATCACTAAATCCTCAACTATCAACATCCTGGGGGTTATCACTGACCAGAAACTCAACTGGACTAGCCATATAAAAGCTGCGGCAACAGAAACATATCAGAAGCTCAGAATTCTGCAGCAACTCATCATCTGACTTCACAAAGCCAGTGCACCACCTACAAAGTTCATGTCAGGAGCGTGATGGGATACTCCCTAGTTTCCTAGAATACCATAATTCCAAGAAGCACTTAAGCTTGACAACATCCAGGACTAAAGCAGCTGCCACTTGATTGGCACAACGCCCTCAAATATTAACACCTTCAACTACCAGTGCTCTGCAGAAGTAGTGCATTCCATAAGATGCACAGCAGAAGGTCAGAAGATTCCTTAGACAGCACCTTCCAGACACAGGAGGACACGGGCATATACATGGGAACACCAACACCTGCAAGTTTCCAAGCATCCCAGCATCAGACATGGAAATGCACGGTTGCTACTTCAGTGTTGCTGGGTCAAAATTGTGGAACTCCCTCCCCAACTGTGTACCTGCGCCAAATGCACTGCAGCAGTTCAAGGTAGCAGCACATCACTATCTCCTCAGGGGCCATAAGACCATAAGACATAGGAGTGGAAGTAAGGTGATTCGGCCCATCAAGTCCACTCCGCCACTTAATCATAGCTGATGGGCATTTCAACTCCACTTACCCACACTCTCCCCGTAGCCCTTGATTCCTTGCGAGATCAAGAATTTATCAATCTCTGCCTTGAAGACATTCAACGTCCCGGCCTCCACTGCGCTCCGTGGCAATGAATTCCACAGGCCCACCACTCTCTGGCTGAAGAAATGTCTCCTCATTTCCATTCTAAATCGACCCCCTCTAATTCTAAGGCTGTGCCCACGGGTCCTAGTCTCCCCACCTAACGGAAACAACTTCCCAGCGTCCACCCTTTCTAAGCCATGCATTATCTTGTAAGTTTCTATTAGATCTCCCCTTAACCTTCTAAACTCTAATGAATACAATCCCAGGATCCTCAGCCGTTCATCGTATGTTAGGCCTACTATTCCAGGGATCATCCGTGTGAATCTCCGCTGGACACGCTCCAGTGCCAGTATGTCCTTCCTGAGGTGTGGGGCCCAAAATTGGACACAGTATTCTAAATGGGGCCTAACTAGAGTTTTATAAAGTCTCAGAAGCACATCGCTGCTTTTATATTCCAACCCTCTTGAGATAAATCACAACATTCCATTCGCTTTCTTAATCACGGACTCAACTTGCAAGTTAACCTTTAGAGAATCCTGTACTAGCACTCCCAGATCCCTTTGTACTTCGGCTTTATGAATTTTCTCACCGTTCAGAAAATAGTCCATGCTTGTATTCTTTTTCAGGTCAACTAGGAACGGACAATAAATGCTGGCCTAATAAAATATGTTAAAATTCATCTCGATGAAGGAAACAGAGGTAGGAAAGGCTTGCAGATGCTCAGAGTATAAATTCAAGACTTTGGGACCACAAGATGGCTCCAGTTCCTTGGTGATTGCCTCACTGTCATCACCTTGTTTTGGTATGAGCAAATTATCATGAAGCCCAGGACAGAACAAGCCTGTGATGCTGGAGAACCTCCCCACACATTCCGTCCACTCTCCCTTCAGTGTGGTGACATATCCTCCCATATGCACACTGATTTCATTTACTCTGGGAATTTTGGTAGGTTATGGGGGCTGACTACATGCTCTGAAAGGGAGTTATGAACAATAAATTTGTCCTTGTAAATTGATAAGAGTAATGTGGACAGTTTAAAACTGTGAATGACAATATTACAAATGAAAACAATGAAATGACATACACATTAAATAATTATATTAGTATTAGTACTTCCAGATGGGGTAACAGGACAGCAGCATGCTGTCATCAAGGAAATTAATAATAAATCTGTGAAAGGGAATTAGCAAAAATAATGCAAGCATATCAATAGTAGAATAGAAAATACCAGTTCTAAACGCTGGCAAATCTCCAGAACCAGATGGTTTTCATCCCAGAGTTTATAAGTAAGAGCACTGAAGCTATCCAATAGTTTTTAAGAAAATTTTAAGGAAAAGTCCTCTGAATGTGGATTTCTCAGATAGGACTATTATTGAACTAACAATCATAAAGGTAGAGAGAGATTAAGATGTTAATTGCATGAAAGAAAGTTATTAAAATAACTAGAAGCAGAGCGAATAAGTGGGATGTGAGTAGATAGCTCATACACAAGATGGAATTGGTATATTCTTTGGATGATTTAACCATCAGTTTTGATTTCAGAGTACTATGATTAACTTCAGTCAAAATCACAAACTACAAAATAAAAGTATTTTGTTTGTTTTATTTTACTCCGAAAAAACACACAAATAAAGAGAAACTGACTGTGTATTGCCAAAATATAAAGAAAGAGACCATGGCATGAATGGTTAGTATTAACAAATGATTTCCACCCAAAGTGCTAACTTGCCTTTTGAGTTAATTGTATTCCCAGTATTTTCTAGCTGTAATTGTAAAAATAAAATAAACAATACTTACAGAATATGACATTGCGATTTTTGTGTTTGGCACCAACTTGACCTTTCCCTCACTGGTCAAGTTCACATCTACGATTCGATTGCCATTATAGCCAATCTCAAGTTTTTTGTAAGTCCAGAGGAAATGATCCTCTCCATTTTCATCGGCTTCACCAACGATTCCTGCATGCAACGAAAAATGCATTGTATCATGTAGTTTAACAAACAAGTACTTTCTTCTCTGGAGAATTTCGAATTTCGTCAACATCTAATAGTGCTTTCTGACGTATAACCAATACACAATGTTAAGTGAGCAAGGGGATCTCCTAGCATAATAGTAAGCTTACAGACCAAGAAATACAAAGTCCAGCAGCATATGTCGTGATAATTCACCCGAGTGCAGACAGCTGTTGGACAACCAGAAGTGGTTTCATTACAATAGGCAATGGATAGAAAAATCAATAAAATACAGACAAATTTCCATGCCTACTTGCTAGTCAGTGGCACAAGTGGATGATAAGTGAAGATCAGGTTGGACTTAACGATGAATCAAAAGCTTTTCAATACTCATTGAACCCAACTGCAGCAAGTTAACACTAACAACAGATCACAGAAGGTTGGTGCATTGTGTACACTTATCCAACGCCTCTTCTGCATTCAAATGTTAACATTTCTAACTAATGTTGTGTTCACAAACAAAAAGTGGCTTAATCAAGAAAAGATAAAGCTGACACCAACAATCGAAATCAACGAACTGCTTTTCATTTTGCATGCAGAATGGTATCCACAAAACCACTATTTCAAATACTGAAATGCTTAGAAAGAGGAGATGTCAGGTCTGAATATTTGAGATTTCCAACAACTAATGATGTATCAGGAGGCAGCAAGTGAAATTACCATAACTGCAATGGCACTATACACCCAACAGACTATTCTTCCCACTGAGACTAAGCCATTCTCTCAGCTGGCTGCCATTCATCATATCCTGTACCACATCCTGCAATGTATTTAATTAGTTAACTTACCATGTATATAGCAAAAAAAAAATGCAACAATTAGAAACGGTCAGCATAAAATTCAATGGAAATGATCTCGTTCCTTAAATGTTAAAAAATTTTTTGAAGAAGTAACATAAAATGAGGTGAAAGCAGTGAATGAAGTCTACCTGGACTGTAGAAAAGTCTTTGACAAATATGGGGGATTTCTGGTTAAAGTTACAAAACAGGGAATTTATAGAGAGGGGAGCAAACAATTAAGAACTGGTGGGAAGTGTCAGGGATGAATCTTCAAAATAGTTGGAAGTGCTGGCCACCCATGTTCAAATCTATATTTACTTGTGTTCAGTGTGTAATTTACAGGATATAGGCTGAGTGGATAGAGTCAAAATTTATTGATAAGGGGAGCTATAGTTAAGTATTACTGGAAAAAAGTGACATTCCATAAAATTTTTTCATCTTGCATTCACTAGGACAGGCTGCAAAAATAAAACAAAAAAAAACACTCCTCAAACAGAACATCAATTTACAGTTCAGAGGAAGGGTGTTGATTGGTTGGCAAGTGGACTCTAGCAGAGATGTTGCCATTGAAAATGCATCAACGCATCATAAATTCAGAATCATACAGCATGGAAACAAACCCTTGAGTCCGACTCATGCATGCCAACCAGTCATCTCAAATCAGACTAAGTGCCTTGGGCCCACATCCCTCTAAGCTATTCCTATCCATGCACCCATCTAGATGCCTTTAAAATGTTGTATCGTCAAGTGCATCACAGCTAACCCCCGAACTTTGGCTCAAAATCAAACCTGATTAGTCAAGATTTGCCACGTGGAATGCACCAGAGAATAGTTTCCCCATACCTTTTTCTTAGTTGATAAAGCATGTTCTTTCTGTTTGTAAATATATGTAGCTTTGAACAAACATCAGTAAGCCACAATGCAAATCCAACTGATAATCTTAAATTGATTGTAATGTCATTAGTAGCGCTTTCTAAAAAAAATTATTCATGGAACATGGCTTCACTGGCTGGGCCGGCGTTTATTGCTTGACCCTTGTTACCGGTGGTGAGCTGTCTTAGACTGCTGCATTCCATATGCTATAGGCAAAGTCATAGTTAGACAATGCCACCGGGGAGGGAACTCCAGGATTTTGACCCAGCAACAGTTAAAGGCAGCGATATATTTCCAAATCAGGATGGTGAGTTGCTTGGACGGGTATTCGCAAGTGGAAGTGTTCCCATATATCTGCTGCCATTGTCCTTCTAGGCAGAAAAGTTTGGAAAATGCTAAAGTACGTTGGTGAATTTCTGCAGTACATTTTATAGATGATACATGCTGGGGATACTGAGTGTCAGTGGTGGAGGGTCTGAATGTTTATCAGTGTGGTGTCAATCAAGCAGGCTGCTTTGACCTGGATGGTGTCAGTTTTCTAGAGTGCTTTTTCAGAGCTGACTCACCCAGGCAAGTGGGGCGATGTGCTTATTGATAGCACACAGGCTTTGGGCAGTCAGGTGGTGAGTTAGTCATTACAGTATTCCTTGGAGACTCAGGTGGTGAGTTATTCACCACATAGTCTTAGCCTCTGACCTATCCTTGTAGCTATTATATTTATATGGCAAGTCCAACTGCATTTCTCGTCAACGGTTACCCAAGGAGTGGTGTTTAGACTATGTCTTACTGAACACTGTCATTGCTCAGTATTTGTGTGGCATGAAAGTTACTTGTCACTTTTCAGCTCAAACCTGGATTTTGTCACGGTTTTGTTGCTTTTGAACATGGACTGCTTCATGGATTGGTGCGGAACATTGTGCAATCATCAGCAAATATCCTCAATCAGAATTGTTTAATAAGTGCTGTCCAATTATAGAATCATGTAATATTGGACACTATATTCGCAAACAGGGGATGGTGGAGTATGGTTAATACTCCACTTGCTATAGTTTAGTTCTCAAAGATCAAAAGGAAGCTGCACTGAGCTGTCACTAAAATAGGAGGATGAACTCAAGTGCGAGGGATGAAAAACAATACCATTAATTGCAATGCAATCCATTTTGATTAAAACAGTCATCCTGTGGAAAAATAGGTAAATTGTGAGAGATAGCAGGAACTGCAGATGCTGGAGAATCTGAGATAACAAGGTGTAGAGCTGGATGAACCCAGCAGGCCAAGCAGCATCAGAGGAGCAGGAAGGCTGATGTTTCGGGCCTAGACCCATCTTCAGAAAATTTTCTGACGACA